>WAAF01006885.1:41314-70510 GCA_013400475.1 Tricholaema leucomelas | reverse complement strand
CATCTTCAGCCTACTATCCACCAGTACCCCCAGGTCCCTTTCCTCCTGGCTGCTCTCCAGCCACTCTGTTCCCAGCCTGTCGCGTTGCTTGGGGTTGTTGTGGCCAAAGTGCAGAACCCTGCACTTGGCCTTGTTAAATCTCATCTCATTGGCCTCTGCCCACCCATCCAGCCTGTCCATATCCCTCTGCAGGGCTCTCCTACCTTCCAACAGATCAACACCTGCTCCTAGCTTGGTGTCATCTGCAAACTTACTGATGCTGGACTCAATCCCCTCATTCAGATCATCAGTAAAGATATTGAACAGGACTGTGCCCAGCACTGATCCCTGGGGCACACCACTAGTGACAGCTGCCAACTGGATGTGGCACCATTCACCACCACTCTCTGGGCCCGGCCTTCCAGCCAGTTCTTGACCCATATCAGAGTGAAATCTGTCCAAGGCTTTAAGTCTTGATACAGGTTTGGTCTGTCTAACCTATAATCTCACTTCCTCCTCTTTTCAACCTTTTGGCCTTTTCCCCAGTGCTACCTAGAAAAATCATACTTTTCTTTTTTTTTTATGTTCACCAACAATTTCTTGCTTCCTTAAAGCTCCCTTTAAAGGTAATTGGTCTCTTCATGCTTTCCTTCTGGTGCAGATCTAACGTTTAATTCTGCACAGCTGTTGTGCTGCAGTTGCTGTTCTGAGCCTCACGTGAGAGATCCAACTACCAGTTATAAAAGTTATAACATTAAGCATTTAAAAGGTGGTATTGAGCAGTCACAGAATGGTTTGGGTTGGAAAGGACCTTCAAGATCATCTAGTTTCAATACCCCTGCTGTTGGCAGGGACACATCCTTCTAGACCTGCTTGCTGAAGGCCCCATCCAACCTGGCTTTCAACACTTCCAGGCTCAGAGCCTCCAAAACTTCTCTGGGCAGCCTGTTCCAGTTGCCCACCACCCTCATGGGGAAGAATCTCCTCCTAATTCCTAATCTAAATTAAGTTTCTCCCAGTTTAATGCCATTACCCATTGTGGTGATTTGAGGCTAACTGGACTATTTTAATGAGAGAAATTAAATCATTGGTTGTGAAAAGAAAATAATGATGAAGTCTGTATCATTCATTGATTCCTATGGGGGATAAAATGCCAAAATGTAATAGAATAGAATCCACCAGGTTGGAAAAAGACCTCCAAGATCATCCAGTCCAACCTATCACCCAGCCCTATCCAGTCAACCAGACCATGGCACTAAGTGCCTCATCCAGGCTTTTCCTGAACACCCCCAGGGACGGTGACTCCACCACCTCCCTGGGCAGCCCATTCCAATGCCAATCACTCTCTCTGCCAACAACTTCCTCCTAACATCCAGCCTATACTTCCCCTGGCACAACTTGAGACTGTGTCCCCTTGTTCTGTTGCTGGTTGTCTGGGAGAAGAGACCAACCCCCACCTGGCTACAACCTCCCTTCAGGTAGTTGTAGACAGCAGTGAGGTCCCCCCTGAGCCTCCTCTTCTCCAGGCTGCACGCCCCCAGCTCCCTCAGCCTCTGCTCATAGGGTTTGTGTTCCAGGCCCTTCACCATCCTTGTTGCCCCTCACTCTGTCCAGGGATGTTTCCCTGTTTGCTTCTTTTTCACTCTGCTCTAATATCTCTCCACTAACAAGTAAGCTTTGCTGACTTGTTGGCTGGGAAGGGAGGGAGAGAGGGAGAAAGAGAGGGTAGCTTTGAGAAACTGCCTTCTGTGCAGTTTCTTTGTCTGGGAGGGAGTTTGGATTTGTGTATTACTTCTAAATTGTATATCATTCTAAATAGATGTAAATATATTGTGTATATATGCTTGTCTATGTTTCTTTGCTGTAAACATAGCTTCATCTTACTTCCAAGCCATCTGAGCTGGTCTGGTAAATTCCAATAGTTGGGAAGGGACACTCTTCCTAACCCACCACACCCCTTGTCCTGTCTCTACATGCCTTTGAAAATAAATCTCTCTCCAGCTGTCCTGTAGCCCCCCTTCAAATGCTGGAAGGCTGCTAGAAGGAGATACACACACACACACACACATATATATATACAAAGGATTCTAGAAGGGTGTGAAATTTAGCTGCTTTTAGGCATTGCACGAAGTTTCTTATCATCACACATCTTAAAGCTAATATTAGCAGAGGGGATTGGCCAAAGAATCAAAAGAAGACCTTCATATTGCATTGCTCTTTATTTTTTATCGGTGGACAAAAGAATGAAGTAGTCCTTTCAAAGTATTGAATGCCTTTTACTGAAATGCTGCTGTAAAAGATGATGTTAATACAACCTCTGTGCTCACACTGCTTCTTTCACAATATCCAGGTGTTTACCATTTCCAAAGACTTAGTACCTCGGGTGATGTCGAGGGTGGTGGAAGCAGTCTCTGAAGAGCTGAGTCGACTGATGCAGTGTGTGTCATCCTTCAGCAAAAATGGAGCTCTGCAGGTACTCCTGTGCATTGTTCTCTCTGACAGCTGAGCCTAGAACACTGAGAGGAACAGAGGGAAGGGATCATCTTTGTAGTTGTTGGATTTATTGTAGCAGCATCATTAAGTTTGCGGATGACACCAAGCTAGGAGCAGGTGTAGATCTGTTGGAAGGTAGGAGAGCCCTGCAGAGGGACCTGGCCAGGCTGGATGGGTGGGCAGAGGCCAATGGGATGAAATTTAACAAGGACGAGTGCAGGGTTCTGCACTTTGGCCACAACAACCCCAAGCAGTGCTACAGGCTGGGAACAAAGTGGCTGGAGAGCAGCCAGGAGGAAAGGGACCTGGGGGTACTGGTGGATAGTAGCTGAAGATGAGCCAGCAGTGTGCCCAGGTGGCCAAGAGAGCCAGTGACATCCTGGCCTGTATCAGGAGCAGTGTGGCCAGTAGGACAAGGGAGGTTATTCTTTCCCTGTACGCAACACTGGTCAGGACACACCTTGAGTGCTGTGTCCAGTTCTGGGCTCCTCAACTCAAGAGAGATGTTGAGGTGCTGGAACTTGTCCAGAGAAGGGCAACAAAGCTGGTGAGGGGCCTGGAACACAAACCCTATGAGGAGAGGCTGAGGGAGCTGGGGGTGTTTAGCCTGGAGAAGAGGAGGCTCAGGGCAGACCTCATTGCTGTCTACAACTACCTGAAGGGAGGTTGTAGCCAGGTGGGAGTTGGTCTCTTCTCCCAGACAAGCAGCAACATGACAAGGGGACACAGTCTCAAGTTGTGCCAGGGGAAGTATAGGCTGGATGTTAGGAGGAAGTTGTTGGCAGAGAGAGTGATTGGCATTGGAATGGGCTGCCCAGGGAGGTGGTGGAGTCACCGTCCCTGGGGTGTTCAGGAAAAGCCTGGATGAGGCACTTAGTGCCATGGTCTGGTTGACTGGCTAGGGCTGGGTGCTAGGTTGGACTGGATGATCTTGGAGGTCTCTTCCAACCTGGAGGAAAAAAAAAATATAGCAAGAACAAGGAGATGAAAAGGATGAGATACAGTATGCAGCCTCTTCCAGATTTGTGGGTGAACACGCTTTGAAATACTGATTCTTGGGTTTTGACTACATTTTTGTGTTGCCTTTGTGTCTGAAAGTGTAAAAAGTCATCTATATTGTGTGAGATACAATGATTGCTGTGGCTGTAACAAGCCAGTAGAGCCAACTCCCTGTTTCCATTGTACATGGCACCATTCTGCATTCTGATGGGAAAGTAATTCTCCACTTGGAAGCCTTATTTTCCATTTACTGGTAGCCATTCATGCAGAAAGATCACAGCCAAGTAAGATTGGCTTCCCATTTAAAACCAAATCAGTGACTATTTATTTGAACCAAATCAAAGCTACTCATATATCATTTTGGAGTAGACAACCCACCATAAAAACTTGCTGCCTAAACTCATAACTGAGAGGGTTTCCTCTCCCTGCTGTAAAGTTTTCACTCACAGTCATTTTCTGTTCCTCTAAAACCCCAGTCTGGAAGACAGCAGCAGTGTGAGTTACCTGAGCACAGTCAGAGTGGTCAAAAAATACCCCTTCCCAGAGAGAAGCCTGATTCCCACATCCCATCACCACCTCTGTTTAGGCTGAGGTACGTGAGAATGTGTCACTTCCCCACTCTGCTGCTGCCTCCTAAAATGTAAAGACTCCAGAGTTTAATAGGTAGTACTTCAAAATATCGACTTGGAGCTCCATAGAAAAACAGATGAAACCTTCTGTGGTGAGAGAAGCATTTCTTAGGAGTATACAATTGGTGGGTGGCACTGTCAAATTTTGTACCACAAGGTTTGCACTAAAAGCATAAACCTCAGCTGGCTTCGTACCTTAAACCTCAGCTGGCTACCTACTTGAAAGCTCTGCTAGCTTCCTGTCCAGGAGAGAGGTGAGGAGAGGATCCAAAAGCCAAAGCTTTTGATTAAAACTAGAATTAGATGTCTGTGGTGCATTATAAAAGGTTTTGTTTGGGAAGCTTAATGCCTGATTAGGTCTAAATACAGATCAATTTTTGTGATGGCTAACTGGCTTAAATGTTATTGTTGTGACTAACACAAGCAGTGTAAATTTGGATGAAGTTCACTTTGCATTTTTTAATCATAGGATTGTTTTGGTTGGAAAAGATATTTAAAGTCATCAAATTCAACCATTAGCTAATTCTACAGTGCAACAGCTGAAGGTATTGATCACATGCACATCTCTGTTCCATGTAAAAATCTGTGATCATAATGATTTCTTATTTTTAAAGCTAAAGGATCATCTATGAAATCAGTTTAATCTTTTGAGTCCTCCACCACAGTCTGTCCAGGTGAAAGACACAGGAAAGCGCAGGGGTAAAACCTACAGGCCTGTATGTCCACCAGGTGAGAGGCAAGAATCATAGAATCCACCAGGTTGGAAGAGACCTCCAAGATCATCCAGTCCAACCTAGCACCCAGCCCTAGCCAGTCAACCAGACCATGGCACTAAGTGCCTCATCCAGGCTTTACTTGAACACCTCCTGGGACGGTGATTCCACCACCTCCCTGGGCAGCCCATTCCAATGCCAATCACTCTCTCTCTGAAGAACTTCCTCCTAACATCCAGCCTATACTTCCCCCAGCACAACTTGAGACTGTGTCCCCTTGTTCTATTGCTGGTTGCCTGGGAGAAGAGACTAACTCCCACCTGGCTACAACCTCCCTTCAGGTAGTTGTAGACAGCAATGAGGTCTGCCCTGAGCCTCCTCTTCTGCAGGCTAAACAACCCCAGAGCAAGAAGCAGAGCATATTCATTCTCCTTCTTTATCTCATGAGAAAATAATGACTCTAACAGGAAAAGCAAGAATAAAATGTGTATTGACAGATTTCTGTGCTCCTGTGTTTTCTTTCTCCCTGGCTGGGCCTCTGCTATGAGTAGTTAATCTCACTGTATTTAATTAAACGAATCAAGATTGTGTCCTTCTGACTTCCTATCGCAGTACAGAGAGGGTAAATCTGCAGAAAGCTGAAGATTTCTTGTTGTTACTGAGAAACAAACCAATGTTTTTTACTGCTTCATAGTGACTGTACAAACAGTTTGACTCGAATCAAGAGTAGGAAACTGTTCCTTTTCACAGCTTTCTGACACAGCAGTGTGGCAACCAAAAATACAGGAAGCAAACTCTTTGAAGCCACAGCTGCAGCGTGCAGCGATGTTCACCTTTAAAAAGATGAAGCTTTGGCATGCTGGCGTTCACCTGCTGATGTTGTTTCAATGCTTGTGTTTCTGTCTTTAGGCAAGACTTGAAATCTGTGCCTTGAGGGACACTGTGGCCATATACCTGACACCTGAGAGCAAGTAAGATGTGCTGCAGCACCTGTGTTTCAATGTAATGGAATCCTTGGTAAACCTGCAAAAGGGTGTAAATTAAGGAATTTTGCTTGAGACTCACAGAATCCTTTAGCCTGGAAAAGGCCTTTAAGATGATGACTCCAACCATTAACCCAGAACTGCCAAATTACCACTAAACCATGTTCCTCTGCACCACATCTATAGAATCATAGAAAAGACCTCTATGATCATCAAGTCCAAACCATGTTCCTCTGCACCACATCTATAGAATCATAGAAAAGACCTCTAAGGTCATCAATTCCAAACCATGTTCCTCTGCACCACATCTGTAGAATCATAGAGAAGACCTCTAAGGTCATCAATTCCAAACCATGTTCCTCTGCACCACATCTGTAGAATCATAGAGAAGACCTCTAAGATCATCAAGTCCAACCTTCTACCCAACACCTCCGTGATCACTAGACCATGTCCCAAAGTGCCATGTTTACTCATTTTCTGACTCCACCACCTGCCTGAGTACCCTGTTCCAATGCCCTACCACTCTTTCAGTAAGAAAAAGTCTTCCCAGTATCAAACCTAGACTTCCCTCAACACAACTTGAGCCCATTACTCAAAACTTGACTGGAGAATGCTCCAAGAAACCTCCTCTGAGCTCAGAGATGGCACTGCTTTGAGAGCAAGGTTGGACCTGAAGACCTCCAGAAGTCCCTTCTGACCTAAATTATTCTATTAATCTACCTCAGTGCAAACCTGCTGTGATTATTTTTGTAGGGTAGAATGCAATGACCTGCCTGCTGAGCACAGAAAGCCAAAATCCTTGGTTTATCCATGCTTCATGCTCTGATGGTCACTTAGTTTGAGGCAGAGGGAGGCTGGCAACTATCTGTAATTCCTGAAGAGTGCAGAGGACCAAGCACGGTCTTGAATCGGCCACTGTTGGAACATTTCCTGCTGACGTATGGTGTACATCACACCTCTGACTGCTTTGTGTGCAACTTGCACATGAACATCAGTTCTGAGGGTATCACAGTCTCACAGTATCACCAAGGTTGGAAGAGACCTCACAGATCACCAAGTCCAACCCTTTACCACAGAGCTCAAGGCTAGACCATGGCACCAAGTGCCACGTCCAATCCTGCCTTGAACAGCTCCAGGGACGGCGACTCCACCACCTCCCTGGGCAGCCCATTCCAGTAGCCAATGACTCTCTCAGTGAAGAACTTTCTCCTCACCTCGAGCCTAAACTTCCCCCGGCGCAGCCTGAGGCTGTGTCCTCTCGTTCTGGTGCTGGCTGCCTGAGAGAAGAGAGCAACCTCCTCCTGGCTACAACCACTCCTCAGGTAGTTGTAGACAGCAATAAGGTCACCCCTGAGCCTCCTCTTCTCCAGGCTAAACAATCCCAGCTCCCTCAGCCTCTCCTCGTAGGGCTGTGCTCGAGGTAATGTTCTGTTGATTTAATGTAGTAAGAATTGGTAACCTATCTGCATGGAACATGAAGAGAGAAACTCTGGACACTGGGACTTGTACCAGGGAAGAATTAGTATTTTTGTTTTCCCTCAGGTCGAGCTTCAAGCAAGCTTTGGAAGCCTTACCTCAGCTCTCAAGTGGGACTGACAAAAAGTGAGTGTGATAATGGACCTTTTTGTCTCCTCTCTGGCCTTTAGAGTCAGTTATTTTTACTCTTTTATGTGAACTTTGTTATAAGAGGGCCAACCTTCACTATGTTTGACCCTTCCAAATTACAGGGCAGAAACCTCTTGTACAGAGTTACAGATAAACCAAGTCTTTGTTGGTCTTGGCCAGTTAAATCATAGAATCAAGCAGGTTGGAAGAGACCTCCAAGATCATCCAGTCCAACCTAGCACCCAGCCCTATCCACTCATCTAGACCATGGCACTAAACAGCTGATGGCTTTGTGGCACATCCCTCTTGCCCATCCAAGTCTCATCAGTTCAGTGTAGCTTCGTACGTATTTTGTCATTCCAGTCTATTTTAACCTTTTTCATTTTGAAGTTCATATGGGATCCAGTGTCTTTTCTTACTGATTTATCAGCAATTAAAGAAAACATGCCCAGAGGAAATAATCCAAGCTTTTTGCCAGGCTGAGGGAGCTGGGGTTGTTTGGCCTGGAGAAGAGGAGGCTCGGGGGGGACCTCATTGCTGGCTACAACTACCTGAAGGGAGGTTGTAGCCACGTAGGGGTTGGTCTCTTCTCCCAGGCACCCAGTGACAGAATAAGAGGACACAGTCTCAAACTGTGCCAGGGGAGGTCTAGGCTGGATGTTAGGAGAAGTTCTTCACAGAGAGAGTGATTGGCATTGGAATGGGCTGCCCAGGGAGGTGGTGGAGTCACCGTCCCTAGAGGTGTTCAAGAGAAGACTGGATGAGGCACTTGATGACATGGTCTAGTTGACTGGACAGGGCTGGGTGCTAGGTTGGACTGGATGATGTTGGAGGTCTCTTCCAACCTGATTGATTCTATGAGTCTGTGATATTTGGAGAACTCCTCAAACTGGTCTGTTTAATTTTAAAAACAAATAAGAAGAGTAAGTGGTTCTTTCTTAGTATCAGGAGGAGTTCTGCATTCCTCCTTCCACACCATAGCAACCTGCTGCTTTGCTGCATCACGCTTGGCATGTGGTGGTCTGCTTTACAAGCCCAGCTTCAAAAAGAAGAGCACAGTAGAGCTAGCATGGGCTCATCAGAAGTTTGTTGGTGTAAGTGTCAATGCTGAGAACTTGAGATTGGTGTTCTGGTGCTTTCAGGAACTGAGCTGCATTCCTGAGTCACTTCACAGTCAGAATAGTTTGCAGACACCTGAAGAGACTGTGCAGCCTGTGCTCCACGGGCTGTGCCTTCTTCCAGGGGGCCTCTGTCTATTCAGACTTGCTCCTTGCTAGCCATAAGTCTCAAGTTACCTCCTTTTCTGGCTTAGCTCTTATGCCTTCTTAGAGATAGGCACTAGTTTTGAGTAAGGAGTGTTCTTCCAAGTCAGACTTTCTGAAACACCTAGGGAATTATTTTGGGTTACACTTAATCACAAGCATCTGAGCTTCTTGGGCCAGATGAGAATCAAGGACTGCACCATTTGTACATCTGCCTCAGAATTCTGGCGGTGCAGAACTGGTCCTGTTCCCCAAATTCTTGCACCATAGTTGTCATCATTGCAGGCAGCTCATCATCAGTTTGTGTGAAGCAACACCCATTTGTGCCCTGATTTAGAGCTCTTCCCTTTCTGCCTGTTAGTGTGATCAGTTTACTGTTCATGTATTTATTTTGTAGGCATTGCTGTGGTACTAAGTGGTGAGTGTGGCTATAGTCACCTTCCAGAGGACCTAATGAGGAAGCAGAGACTGATTTTGTGGTTCACACTGTTGTTCTTAGGTTTCTTTGGGGTTTTTTTAACACACTGTATAGTTGATTCTGTTACTGGTTACTCAATAATGATAGGTGAGGTGATGCCTGTCTGCCCTGTCTAGCTTGAGTTTGAAACTGAGCAAGAACTTCAGAGAACTCATTCTTCCCTAGAAAAGGGCATAAAACACCCAGGCAAGGGCATAAAGCTTCCTATTGGGTCTCCACTGCTGTAAATATCTCCTACCCCAGAACTATCAACACCCTTGGTCCCCCACCTGTAACTTGTGGATTGCAATGACTAATGTCCATTGCACCAAGCACCTTCATGGCAGCTACACAGATGTAAAGGAGCCATTGTTATGCTCCAGAGTAAATGCCCACATAGTTTATCTATACAAGACAAGAGCACAGTTTCCAAAGAATTACTGTTTCTCCTAGAAGAGTCATAACCAGCTTCAAATGTTCAGCCATGGTAACTAAATCTGCAAAAGATTGCTGCCTCTGGGCAGCCTGATCTAGGCTAGGGCATCCCTGCCCATGGCAGGGGGGGTTGGAACTAGATGATCCCTGTGGTCCCTTCCAACCCTGACCGATTCTATGATTCTATGAAAAGACCTTCCAAAGACCCCAACTTAAGCTACCCTCAAGATTGCTGGCTCTGGCCAGCCTGATCTAGGGCAGGGTGATCTAGGGGAGTTGGAACTAGATGATCCTTATGGTCCCTTCCAACTCTGACTGATTCTATGATTCTATGAAAAGACCTTCCAAAGACCCCAAATTAAGCTACACTCAAGATTGCTGGCTCTGGCCAGCCTGATCTAGGGCAGGGTGATCTAGGGGAGTTGGAACTAAATGATCCTTATGGTCCCTTCCAACTCTGACTGATTCTATGATTCTATGAAAAGACCTTCCAAAGACCCCAAATTAAGCTACACACAAGAAGCCATGGCCTTGAGAAAGGATACTGAGCTTATGGTACACGGGCAGCTTCTGGATTTTCCTTTCAGGAGTATCTTATGATGATCTCCACCAGCCCTATGGCTACTGTGTTTTGTAAAGATGTTTCTTTCAAAGTGATCTTTATCAGGAAGGAAACACAACTTTATCACCTTGATAATGTCTTTGTGCCTAGGTAGTCCTCCAGCCACAGATCATCCCAACTCACTTGGTACACTTCTGAATGTCTATACTATTCAGATCATTGAATAGATCTAATTTTTAGGCTCTTTATTGACTCAGAATTACCCAAAACTTTTGGTAACTCTTCCCCTTTGAGACTTTGTGGAATTTGTAACAACTTCCCTTTTACAGGTTGCTGGAGGAGCTGCTAAACAAGTTCAAGAGCAGCATGCACTTGCAGCTGACCTGTTTCCAAGCTTCTTCTTCAGCTACAATGAAAACATAGACAACTACACAAGGCAGACAGCTCAGAAGACAAACGTCACCTATTTTCTGAGTACTTCTTCAGCTCCTTTGAAGACTCTGAAGAAAAGAGGAATTTCACTCAGATAATCATGAGCCACAGCTAATAGTGTGAGGGATCCTGCCAAGTGAGACTTTGGGACATAAATACCTTAATAAAGTGATTTTCTGTCCACTCTGTTTCGTTCTGAGGGCAGAATGAAGCCTGTTTTGTTTACGTCGACTCCTCTTGGCTGTGCATTTATGAAGAAATACTCAGTGGGGTGCTGCAGCCTTGGTTTCAGTTGTGAAAAGTGCTTTGAACTGTATTTTTAACCCACTGAAATGTATTTTTATCAAATGTCACCTCGAATTTGAGCATTGCTGACTTTGTTCAGTGTATCAGCCTGTCACGCTCTCGCTGTAGAACGATGCCGGTGTGACTGGAAAACTCAACCTGTCTAAGCTGATGAGAAACCTGTAATGAAAATTACTACATACAGTGCTCAGATACAATATGGAGAAGGGCACTGCTGCTTCTGCAGTTATAAAGGGTCCCTTTTTTCCCCTGGTGTCTCCAGCTGTAGTGGTCTTAAGTCTGGGATTTTGGGAGGTTTTTGTTTTCTTGCTGCTTTTTTAATTAAAGATATTCCTGCCTCTTTGGTTTCTCCCTTCTGTTATAATACTGATGGTAACCTTCACATCTGAGAAAAAACTCTGCTTTCATTGATAATTAAAGCAAAGTACTGTTGAGTTTATAAAGTTAGTAGAAATGCTCACGTGAAATACTCTTTGGTGTTAAGGGATAGAACAGTTGCTAGCCTCTCGCATCGTGGGAAGTAAGGAGAAGCACAACATGCTGTTGGTTTTGCTGCTTCTTGCTCCTCTTCTCCTTTCTTGTTCTTATAGGGTCACTACCACTGTCTTCCTCTTCCTTCTTGTTAGTCACTCCTCACCACCACTCATGGAGTTGGTGTGCAGGGGAGTAGGGATTCAGAAGGAGAGAGTAATTTTGCTGCCACTGAGATCCACGTGGATCACAAACCATCTGCCCACCAGGGGAGATTTGACACTGACTTCGATTTTGGGCATTGATAGGAGATGCAGGAAGCTGTAAGAACACAACAACTAATAGAAAGTGGTCAGCTTTGGGGTTGGGGTGCAGGTTTAATAACTGAAATCACAACTAATCACAAACTAATGACTTACTCATTCTGCATTTGCAGCCCTTTGGAGTGAGACTTCATAGAAACAGTGCACTGAGTTTTCAAAGGGGTTGTTCACGTTGACTCTTCTGGCAGTTCAATTATGTGCTTAAAACACAGCATCCTGTTCCTGCAGCATTACATACTGAAGAAACAGCTTTGTGCACATGTATCTACTCGTTCAAGTTGTATGTAGGTAGTAATAGCATGTTGAATGGACATTTGAAACTTCAGCTCTATGTCATTATTGGCTTCCAGGAGAATTGTTAAACCCTGGAGCAAGCTTGGTTTGTTAGGTGTTGTCCTTTCTGAGTTGGTCTTAGTCTCAAGTGTTGTTATTAACCAAAATAGTCATCCAGTTGCCTCCATCTGTAAAAGATTTTCTCTTTGGAATAGTAAAATGTGAAGAAAGGTGGTCTAAAGCTCTTCTTGAATTTCTCACTCTCCAATAAATGAGTTTCTTTATGATTTTTGTCAGTGCTCATGTATCAAATATAGAATCATAGAATCAGTCAGGGTTGGAAGAGACCACAAGGATCAGGCTGGCCAGAGCCCCATCCAGCCTGGCCTTAAACACCTCCAGGCATGGGGCCTCAACCACCTCCCTGGGCAACCCATTCCAGGCTCTCACCACTGTCCTGCTGAACAACTTCCTCCTCATGTCCAGGCTGAACCTACCCACCTCCAGCTTTGCTCCATTCCCCCTGGTCCTGTCACTCCTTGAGAACCTAAAAAGTCCCTCCCCAGCTTTTTTGTAGGTCCCCTTCAGATACTGAAAGGCCACAATAAGGTCACATTAGAGCTGCCTCCAGACTGAACAGCCCCAACTCTTTCAGTCTGTGCTCACAGCAGAGCTGCTGCAGCCCTCTGAGCATCCCAGTGGCCCTTCTCTGGACACACTCCAGCACGTCCACATCCTTCTTGTAATGGGGGCTCCAGAACTGGATGCAGTACTCAAGGTGGGGTCTCACCAGAGCAGAGTAGTGGGGCAGAATCACCTCCCTCAACCTGCTGGCCACACTTCTGATGCAGCCCAGGATCTGGTTGTCCCTCTCATCTATACTGAACTGATACATGTTCATAGAATCAGAATCCTCATAATCTCAGCTTTTGAAGAGCCCTCTGGAGATCATCTATTGCAACCCCCCTGCTATAGCAGAGTCATCCGCAGCAGGTTGCCCAGGATTGTAGGTTTGGAATCTCTCCAGAGAAGGAGACTACACAGCCTCTGGGCAGCCTGCTCCAGGACTCCAGCACCTGCAAAAGTAAAGATTTTTTTCCTCATTTTTAGACTGAAACTCATGGGTTCCAGTTTGTGTCCATTCCACCCTGTCCTGTCACTGGGCACTACTGAGAAGACTCTGCCCTGATCCTCTTTGACACTCATGATACATGCAAGGAACCAAAACATTACATGAATTCAACTTGATATGCTATAAATGCTCATGCTCAAGTCAGAGCACTGGATCACAGTAACTCCACTTGATGGAGTTAAAGAATTCAGTGAGCAGCAGGATGTGTTGGAATGCCTCTACAAGAGGGAAAGAGAGTTGGGATGGCCAAGACTCCATAGCCAATGTTCTTCTTCAGTTCCTCTGCAAAGATGATCGCTGAAAACAAGAAGTGGTCAGTGTGGGTTCTGCAAAAAGAGTCAAACCTGTCCAGAGCTGCAATGAGGTGTAGCAAATATTGTTGGAAGTGGAAAAAGATAGGGAGCCCACACTGAGCTCCACAGGCAGTTGGGGGCATGCAGAGAAGTGGAGGGCAGCAAGGAAAATCGAAGTAAGAGAAGTGAAAGGCTCTGACGTTTGAAGCAGAGGTAAATGTGGAGAACAAGAGACAATAAAGTGAATGGACTTGGAACCTCTGAAAAGATCTGAAATCAGGTGAAATATTTAAATAAAAAAAAAAGCTGGAGAGCTTTGGTTTTCATGTAAGAGAAAAATACAGGAAGTGCCTAGCTGCAGAAGAAGATTTTGTGCAAAGTAGGTTAAGACTTACCGGAAAATTCAGCTGTAATATGCTGCGTTGAGCTCTTCAGCCTCTGGAGATGTGTCTGAGCCATTCTCCTGTTATTTTAAACACTTATTTCCTGTGGTCACAGGCAGTTTGGGAGGGAGGCAAAGCAGTAATAAAAAGCAAATGTTGTGTCAATGCAAGGGGGAGAGGGAGGAAACAGAAAAAAAAAACATTTAAATTCTCCAGTAAAATGATGGGGGGAAAATAGTAAGGAAGAAGTCAGTACATGCCTGAGGGTTAACTTCCTGAAACAGGTTGGTTGGCCTGGAGAAGAGACTCAGGGGGGACCTTCTCACTTTCTACAACTCCCTGAAAAGAGGTTGGAGCCAGGTGGGGGCTGGTCTCTTCTTCCAAGTAGCAAGTGCCAGGATGAGAGCAAATGGCCTCCAGTGGTGCCAGGGGAGGTTTAGATTTGACATTAGGAACAACTTTATCCCCGAAAGAATTGTCAAGCCCTGGAACAGGCTGCCCAGGGCAGTGTGCTAGTTTGAAGCTAGCTACAATGTTTAGCTGAGAAGAACTAGATCACAGGCTGTGAAAGGGAAACAGTGGTGATGTCTACTTCACTCATAGGCTTGCTGAGAGGTGTAAGAACAAGAATCCAAACATAGGTAAGGCAGTTTGGGCACTGCCTGGGCTTTGAGCTCCATTTCTCTCTAACCTCATCTTCCATCTCTCTGATTAATCCACCTGCTTCCTAACCCCCCTGGCTGACCCTCCATTCTTCCTTGGGGCACAAGGCAACATCTAGGGTAAGGTTGAGGGGTGGGAGAAGGTGGAAGGGCAGTTGGAAGCCCCTCCTGGGGACTCAGGTTTCTGGGAGGGCTGTTGTGTTTCTGTGTTACCTTTTCCCTTGTCTATTTCTGTCCATAACTCGATGTACTGTAAATATCTGCTTGTATATCCTGCTAAGCTGTAAACCTAAGCTTCATTCAATTTCCAGAGCCAGCTGAGCCTAGTCTGGGTGATTTCCAAAGTGTGTGGGGGCAGGGTGGTTAACACCCAAACCACCACAGGCAGAGATAGATTCCTGGAGGGGGGTTAAAAACTGTGTAGATGTGGTGCTGAGGGACATGGTTTAGTGGACTTGATGGTATTGGACTTGATGATGGTAAAGGTCTTTTCCAGCCTAGCATGAACCAAGAAATCCTGCCCCTTCTCCCTCACAAGATGTTTCCTTTTCAACTCCACATTCTTTAGAACATAACTTTTTACAGTGTGCTCATAGTGCATCGTTATCAACAGTAACCACCTTCCTACTGCTTTTTAAAAGCCACACAGCTTAAAAATACTAACAGACCCAGAATTCTGCTGAGTGCTGAGTTTCAGGCCTCTTGAGTAGACATGAGACTAGCTCAGATTTTCTAACATTGCTCACATATGCCTGAGGATGCAGGGGCACTGTACCAGGCTGTCCAGAGAGGTTGTGCAGTCTCCTTCTCTGGAGAGATACCAACCCCATCTGGGCACCCTGCTGTGGGGGAGTCTTCTTTAGCAGGGGGAATCGGCATAGCTGCTCTCCAGAGATCCCTTCCAAACCCCTTGTGCTAGTTTGAGCCTAGCTAGAATGTTTTGGTGAGAAGGACTAGATCATAGGCTGTAGAATGAAAACAGTGATGATGTCTACTTCCCTCATAGCCTTGCTGAGATGTGTAAAAAAGGGAAAGCAAAACATAGATAAAGTCACTTCACTTNCACACCTTTTATTTTGGTGCCCAACATGGGGCTTCAACCCACGACCCTGAGATTGAGAGTCTCATGCTCTACCAACTGAGCTAGCTGGGCTGTGAGGATTTTTGTCTTTGGAGGATATAGGAAGTCATATTCTGGGGTGGAGTAAACCCCTTCCATCTTCCTTAAGTAGCATAAAAAGCCCCTGGGACTCAAAAATTATGATAGATAGAATCATAGAATCAACCAGGTTGGAAGAGACCTCCAAGATCACCCAGTGTTCACTGTGCAAATTGCACAGCTAGAATATCTCAGGTTGGAAGGGACCCATAACAATCATCGTGTCCAACTCCTTACTCCTTGCAGGGCTGCCTAAAACTATTTCTTTCAGTATTACTCAACAGCCCGAGGGGACTTTCGCTTGGGGAGTCATTGATGCACCTTTGGAGCCCTTTAAAAATAACTTGTGCTGGTGAGCAACCTAAATGACAAAGTTTGTGACATTTCTCCCTGCCTGGAAATGCTGCTTCTAGAGTAGCAGCACTAACAGATCTGCTGCGGTTCATTTTGGAG
Organism: Tricholaema leucomelas; assembly: GCA_013400475.1. Classification (NCBI taxonomy): domain Eukaryota; kingdom Metazoa; phylum Chordata; class Aves; order Piciformes; family Lybiidae; genus Tricholaema lacrymosa; species Tricholaema leucomelas. Next base: position 54,506 of record WAAF01006885.1, on the reverse strand, counting down.
ATCAAAGAAGGGGGTGCTACTTTGCTGCTCCTGGGCTGTTCTAGTCTGAACATCCAAGAAGACATCCCTGGTACTATTTTTCCTGCCTCTCACTACTGAAAGGCACAAACCAGAGTTGCTGTCCCTGGAGGTGTTCAAGAAAAGCCTGGCTGGGGCACTTAGTCTAGTTGATTGGATAGGGCTGGGTGCTAGGTTGGACTGGATGAGCTTGGAGGTCTCTTCCAACCTGGTTGATTCTATGATCCTATGAGTTATTTATTTACTTTATCACTCCTCTACAAGCAGCCCTCCTGGAGGTCAGGACCAAGGAGGGGAAATCTTCAGACAAATTCCTTTGAGTTGGAAGATTTAAACAAATTAGAATAATAGAATCAAGCAGGTTGGAAGAGACCTCCAAGATCATCCAGTACAACCTATCACCCAGCCCTATCCACTCATCTAGACCATGGCACTAAGTGGCTTGTCCAGGCTTTTCTTGAACACCTCCTGGGGCAGTGACTCCACCACCTCCCTGGGCAGCCCATTCCAATGCCAATCACTCTCTCTGCCAACAACTTCCTCCTAACATCCAGCCTATATTTCCCCTGGCACAACCTGAGACTGTGTCCCCTTGTTCTATTGCTGGTTGCCTGGGAGAAGAGACCAACCCCCACCTGGCTACACCCTCCCTTCAGGTAGTTGTAGACAGCAATGAGGTCTGCCCTGAGCCTCCTCTTCTCCAGGCTGCACACCCCCAGCTCCCTCAGCCTCTCCTCATAGGGTGTGTGTTCCAGGCCCCTCACCAGCCTTGTTGCCCTTCTCTAGGCACCTTCCAGCACCTCAACATCTCTCTTGAATTGAAGGGCCCAGAACTGGAGTCAAACTTGACTCCAGAACTTGAGTCCAAAAGGAGTAAGACAATGGAAAGTGGAATCTGCCCTTATTTGTAACAGATGCTATTAAGACAGGCTTAGTTTTACAGCCCTTTTTGGCACCTTTCCACCTCTTCTGAAATAAGAGAGTAACTTTAACAGTAGGAGTTTGCAGCCAGCCCCAGGCAAAACTACATGAATAAAATGATAGCTTCGATACAGCTCACTTAAAATGCATTGAATGCATGGTAAGAATGAAGAATTATAGAATGAATCATAGAATGGGTTAGGTTGGAAGGGACCTCAAGGATCATCCAGCTCCAACCCCCTGCCATAGGCAGGGACACCTCCCACTAGAGCAGGCTGCTCAAGGCCTCATCCTCATGGCTTTAAACTCCTCCAGGGAAGAAGCAGTTATTATCTTTGCTTTCACACCTGAAATGGGCTTGGGGGTGCAGAGAGGGGCAAGGACAACTTTGCTGAGACTTCTATGCCTTGCTGACAGCTGTACAGTGAATTTCAAGCGGTTGTGATGTGGCCGCAGATAGCCAGGAGGTTATCTAGAAGCTCTGTGTCCTTTCAGACCCATCAGACCAGGTGATGCCTATCTCAGTTCTACCACAGAACCACCATGACGAGCTTCATCTTGGTGGCTGGGGGGCAGCAAAACGTCTGTGGACACAGACTGTGTGCTTCAGCTGAGGGAGTTACGTTCCCTGCTCTTCTTGGCTGATCAGAAGGTTTGTAGCCCAGAATGTCAAATCAGATAATCTTTCAAGTAACATTAGCAAAATGAGACAAGTGTTGCTCACTGCTCATTACTCATTTTTTCTGCTAAACTGTAGTCATTTAACTCCACTGCACTCCTGCTCACAGAGGGGCTTCCCCATCCAGCTTGCCTTCTCAGATACTGAGGAGATAATTGAGATTCAAAATGTTAACGGTGATGCTTATTTTTAGAACCTGACAGGGAGGTGCAGATATGAAAACAAACTAATGGAGACAAGAGAGAAGGATGAGAAATGCTGGTAGGTACCTGCTGAAACCCTCTCTGGTACAGGCTGTGCAAGACAGGGAATCTCCAGCCCTGTCTCTTCAGACACCTCCACCCGTGCACGCTGGAAAAGAAGAGAAGGTGGAGGAAAAAGAAGAGAGCACTCAGGTGCTGGAGCAGGTACAGAGAAGAGCAACACAGCTGGCAAAGGGTCTGGAGAACAGGTCTTGTGAGGGGACACAGTCTCAAGTTGTGCCGAGGGAAGTCTAGGCTGGATGTTAGGAGGAAGTTGTTGCCAGAGAGAGTGATTGGCATTGGAATGGGCTGCCCAGGGAGGTGGTGGAGTCTCTGTCCCCGGAGGTGTTCAAGAAAAGCCTGGATGAGGCACTTAGTGCCATGGTCTGGTTGATTGGATAGGGCTGGGTGCTAGGTTGGACTGGACGATTTAAGAGGTCTCTTCCAACCTGGTTCACTCTATTCTATTCTATTCAAGAGCTGTTCAGGGAACTGGGGTTGTTTCTGCAGGAGGGAAGGAGGCTGAGGGGAGACCTTCTGGCCCTCTACAGCCTCCTGAAAGAATCATAGACTCATAGAATCAACCAGGTTGGAAGAGACCTCCAAGATCATCCAGTACAACCTAGCACCCAGCCCTATCCAGTCAACTAGATCATGGCACTAAATGCCTCATCCAGGCTTTTCTTGAACATCTCCAGGGACAGCAACTCCACCACCTCCCTGGGCAGCCCATTCCAAAGCCAATCACTCTCTCTGGCAAGAACTTGCTCCTAACATCCAGCTTAGACCTTCCCCAGCACAACTTGAGACTGTGTCCCTTTGTTCTATTGCTGGTTGCCTGGGAGATGAGACCAACCCCCACCTGGCTACAGCCTCCCTTCAGATAGTTGTAGGCAGCAATGAGGTCCTCCCTGAGCCTCCTCTTCTCCAGGCTAAACAACCCAAACAACAAGTTTGGGACACAAGGGAGGTTTAGGTTGGACAAGAGGAAGAATCTCTTCACTGAAAGGGTTATGCAGTCCTGGAACAGGCTGACAGGTTAGTGGTGGAGGCCCTCGGGAGAGATTTAAAAGCCCTGTAGATGTGGTGCTGAAGGACATGCTGTAGCGGTGACCTGGCAGTGCTGGATTAATGTTTGGGCTTAATGATCTTCAATATCTTCAATATCTTTCCCCACCAACACAGTTCTGTGGCTCCATGACTCTATCTATACCTTGATGCAAAAGCTGAGATGATTCTCTGCAATAATTAAAATGCTAAATGAAACAAATAAAGCTGCAAAATAGAACAAACAGCCCAAATAAACCTGAACAAAACAAGTAAAGCAAAACAAGCTTCAGAAAAACGTTAAACCTGACGAGAATAAAATCTAGTCTACATTTGGAAACTTCCAAAATCATCAACCAAACTGGGCCTCATTCTGGTGCCATCCCTTGTGGGCACATTTTACCCATTGAGATGCTTGGATGTGTCCAGAGAAGGGCAACGAGGCTGGTGAGAGGCCTCGAGCACAGCCCTACGAGGAGAGGCTGAGGGAGCTGGGATTGTTTAGCCTGGAGAAGAGGAGGCTCAGGGCAGACCTCATTGCTGTCTACAACTACCTGAGGGGTGGTTGTGGCCAGGGGGAGGTTGCTCTCTTCTCTCAGGCAGCCAGCGCCAGAACAAGAGGACACAGCCTCAAGCTACGGCAGGGGAAATTTAGGCTTGAGGTGAGGAGAAAGTTCTTCACTGAGAGAGTCATTGGCTACTGGAATGGGCTGCCCAGGGAGGTGGTGGAGTCGCCGTCCCTGGAGCTGTTCAAGGCAAGGTTGGACGTGGCACTTGGTGCCATGGTCTAGCCTTGAGCTCTGTGGTAAAAGGTTGGACTTGATGATCTGTGAGGTCTCTTCCAACCTTGGTGATACTGTGAGACTGTGATACCCCTGTGCAGCGGTGTTGCCCAGATTGTCCTTTATTTTGGGCAGTTCTTTCAGTGCTGTGGCAATCAGGAAAGCTGATCTCTAGCTCAGTGACCGCTTTACAAACCCAAGTGGGTCATGGGTTAGTCCCTCAGCAAAATGCAGAGGTTTTTGAAGGTCCTGCACACACAGGACTTTGATAAAGTTCCTCCTCTCAGTGCTGACCCTGTGTGCCAGAACAGTTCCTTCTGGTGGATGTATTTTTCTTCTAGGAGTTCTTGCTTCCCAGACCCACCTGAATTGTGTTAACCCTAACATACTTTGATCCAGCTTCCTGAAACTACCTGGAGACCCCTTCCATAGCATTTCAGAACTTGTGTATTTCCTTTTCCAGGGCAGATCTCATAATGTCACATGCTCAGCTTCACAAGCAGACTTTGGCATCTAGGATGGGCTGTAGGCAAGAACCAGTAGTTGAAGACCAGAACTGCATCATCACATCTCCTTCCCCTCTGCCTACAGCTCCCTAACAAGGTAGGCACCCACCTGGTTACCAGCATGTTGCTGCTGATTAGTTACAGGCATCCTGCTCACACCCAAAATGGAGCTTCAGACCTAGACCTGAACTCCTCCTGTGCCCTTCTACAAGCCAAGAGCTCCACTTAATGCCACGCTCTGGGTCTTCAAGGCAAGACCCTGGGTGGACTGGCTCTCAGAAAGATCACTGCTGGTTTTGTGTCCTCCCCTGCCTTTCACAGCCATGTTGTTCTGCTGTAGGTTGCTCTGAGGTACAGAGTCCCCATGCCCATGGTTCAAGCTGTGCAGAGAGGAATCCAAGATTTCTTTGGTCAGAAAGAGCAAGCAAAGTGGTGTTTGGTTCCCCAAAGTGGGAACTAAGGACAGGGAGAGGCCTACATTTCAGTTTTGACGACTGCTGAAGTGAGGTGGCTGAGGAAGGATTAAAGGTGGGCTTCTGACTTCACCTAACAACTCCTATCGGTGCCCCTGCATGCAACGATGTGCTCTTGAGGCACCTTCTTAAACTGCTTTTCTTCACATGCTGGCAACTGGATTCTGCCGCGGGGCTGAGGCATTGCAAAGTTGGACACTGCACTTCAACGCTTGGCTCCCAGGAGCTTAAGACCACTGTGTGGCCACCACAGCCTGACCTTCTCCACTTTCANTCAACGCTTGGCTCCCAGGAGCTTAAGACCACAGCCTGACCTTCTCCACTTTCGCCTCAAATTCATCATCAGTTGCACCAGATTGCTGAGCAGATGCTTCCTGGGTGCAAGGAAGAGGGAAGGGAGCGGGCACAAGGCACAGGTGGGCTAGAGCAGCGCTGCTTCGCGTGGTCGGTGCCAGCAGCGGGGATAGAGGGGAGATACGAGAAGCCCTGGACCGCTGCTCTACTCAGCACACTGCATTCTCCAAGGTTTCCTTCCAGCAGTGAACGGTGTCAAGTTTTATCTTTGAGATAGGGTTAGAAGGAAAGGAAAACAAAAAGAAAGAACACCAAAGAAAAAGCCCCAAAACAAAACCCAAGCAAACAACAACCAAAGAAAAAAAAAAACCCAACCCCAAAACAAGTCCAGTAGCAGCCAAAAAACCCCACCCCGGTTCTCATGAATGAAAGATTATCCAGCCACCTCCAGAAGCTTTCTCAGCTTCTCTGGTAGCAGTGTGTCCCTCAAACAACTGAAGGGGTACTGTGGGTTAGCTCTGCCTCACATAGCCTCAAGGCTGAGCAGCTTTCACCAAAGACAGCGAGCGATAAATGGTGATTCTAAAATGGTTTGGCCTTTCTGGGGAGCCATTTTTGCCAGGTTGACCACTTTGGGTTGAAGAGCTACCAGATTTTGAGCTAGGCATGACAATGCCAATGTGTAACAGGAGTGAGGACCAAGGCAAGAGCCCAACCCCATACACAACTACCTTTGAAGAACAGTAAAATCAAGATAAGTAAGGCAGTAACCAGAGAGGCATAGATGGGTTTGTGCTGGAAGGGACCTTTCAAGGTCGTCTAGTCCAACCCCCCTGCAGGGACATCTTCAACTAGAGTAGAAGTTACTTAGAGCCCCATCCAGCCTGACCTGGAAGAGTACCAGGGGTGGGGCACCTACCACCTCTCTGGGCAGCCTGGGCCAGCATCTGACAGCAACAGTCTGCAACAGTCAGACGTGCACATGATGTGGTAAGCCCTGGCTGACCGCATGGTGGTGAACACTCATCCGGAGCTGGGTGTTTGAGGCTGGCTAGGAGGTGGACTGGATGATCTTGGAGGTCTCTTCCAAGCTGGTTGATTCTATGATTCTATGATCAGTGGTCATGGTGCTACGTTCTCTCTAGCAGAGTGGTTTCCCCATCAGCCGGGCCCCAGGCGAAGCACGTTTGCAAGATCAGTCAGGCTGCTCTGCCCCTCTTCTCCTTGGGTTTTTGTTTTGTTTCAGCTCATACAAGTATGAGTGAACGTCACTAAATGACTCCCCTTTGAAAGTGGCTGCTGGCCAACCTGCCATCGAACATCCTTCCTGTGCTTTTATCGAGCTGCAGAGAGTGGGGAGGGGAGCAGAGCCACGCGGGGCTGGCAGAGCATCTTTCGCGGTGGCTTGTCACGTCACGAAATGCTCACCACTTTGGAATGATGCCCCAGGAATTTTAATTCCTCCTGCTCTCCATCTTGGTCTTCTGTTTCCTCCCACTCCCCATAGCTACATTTTGCTTGGGTTTTTCTTCTACTCAGCTCACCCTGCTCCACTGAACCCTGACCTTTTGCTCGGAGGCTTTGGTTTGGCTTTCTGAGGCTTTTATTGGGAAGGAATTACAGTATCACAGTCTCACAGTATTACCAAGGTTGGAAGAGACCTCATAGATCATCAAGTCCAACCTGTTACCACAGAGCTCAAGGCTAGACCATGGCACCAAGTGCCACGTCCAATCCTGCCTTGAACAGCTCCAGGGACGGCGACTCCACCACCTCCCTGGGCAGCCCATTCCAGTGTCCAATGACTCTCTCAGTGAAGAACTTTCTCCTCACCTCAAGCCTAAATTTCCCCTGGCATAGCTTGAGGCTGTGTCCTCTTGTTCTGGTGCTGGCTGCCCAAGACAAGACAGCAACCTCCTCCTGGCTACAACCACCTTTCAGGTAGTTGTAGACAGCGATAAGGTCTCCCCTGAGCCTCCTCTTCTCCAGTACTGAATTGTTTGCCTATGTGATTTGTTGGAGCGAGTCTGCTACTTAAGACAGACAGAGAAGTGGGCAAAGACTCAGCTGCCTCAGACCTGTTCCCTAGTAGATCTACCTCTGCTCAAAACCACAAACATTCCCTCTTTGGCTTTTATGTTGGCCTCACAGGGTGCTAACTCAGATCAGAGCTACGCTAGAACCTGTGATGCATTCCTGAGTGTGACAAGGACTCCAGATTCACTGAGCAGAGCCTGTCCTTCTCGCCTGTCTGGTGGAAGATGGCACCACAGCACCGCTGCACTTCCCAATGCCTGCACAGGGTTGCATCAAGATGGTTTCTCTGCTCCTGCACAGTTGTACTTTCCCCATTTGCATCATGAACGAGGGAAAGTGCTCACCTGCAGTGCTGGGTCCTGCTTTGGAGTTCTCAGCACAGGAGAGACATGAGCCTAAGGGAGCGGGTCGAGAGGAGGACACGAAAATGGTCCAAGGGTTGGTACCCCTCTGTTGTAAGGACAGGCTGAGAGAGTTGGAGTTGTTCAGCCTGGAAAGAAGGAAGCTCCAGGCAGACCTTTCTGTGCCCTTTTAAATTCAGTAACTTTCAGGTTATTGAAGAGAAGGAGATAGAGAAAAGCCTGAAGGAAAGAGGTGGAGATGAGTCAGAAAGCATGGATGTGGGTAAGTGTGGGTGATCCCTGGTGTTCAGGGACACCTTCCCCACTCCAGATCGAGGAAACTGAACCCTCCTGTGCTTAGGTAGGGTAGGTGACACTGCCTGGGTGGCCAGGCCGTTCCTCAGGGCAACGTCAGGAGGATGCTCTGGCTGGGATTCCCCCGCAGTGTGACAGGGAGGCAGCCCTCCTGCACCACCCTCAGTGCCATGCAGGTTCCAAAGGGGATATAAATGGATCTGACTCTGAATGTGGGGTCAGGCAAGAAAAAACACCTGAAGCCTTTCCCTGGGGCTACCCAGAACCTCTTCAGATGCCTCACCAGGCCTGTGAGACTCTGCCCAGACAAGCCAACCTGGATGAGACACTTGTTTGCCACCCCACAGCAAGTTCAAATACATTTCATGGAAGCCAGCTCAGAATTAAAGGCAGCTTCTTCATTTCAGGAAACCTCATTTTTCATTTGTAAAACACTTTCATCCACAAAAAAAAAGGAGTCTGGGGTAGAGAAACAGCAACCAGAGCAAACATACCTGCACAGCAGCTTTCATTTTTTGAGCCATGTAAAAACCATGTTTTGATGGGGCACCAGCAAGTCCAGCAGCAGCCTATTGCTTCCTAATTGTGGTCACTTATAATTACCTCTTATAGCAGCTCTTTGGGCTAGAACATCCCAGATTGGAGGTTGCTCCAGTGTGTTTTCTCTGCCTGGAAATTGTGAGTGGTTGCTGATCGTTCAGCTGGAAGAAAATGAGCTCTTTCTCCCCCCACCACCACCCCCCCAACCCTGTTCCAAGAAACTTGGTGACCTTTCCTTCATGCCCCCAGGCTTTGGAAAAAGGACTTGACATGTGGCAGGATTTTGGCTTCTGTGGCAGGAATGTGCTGCTTGCTTGCAAAAAATCTCCCAGCAAATGCTGCTGAGTTATAGACGATAAATCATCTTCCCAACAAGTGCTCACTGAAGCTGGGCAGCTGAAGAAGTCCTCTCCAGCTTTATTCTGGCCTCACAGACAGCCAACCCTGTGCTGGGCTGCATCAAGAGCAGTGTGGCCAGCAGGGCAAGGGAGGTGATTCTCCCCCTTTACTCTGCTCTCGTCAGACCCCACCTGGAGTACTGTGTGCAGTTCTGGAGCCCCCAACACAAGAAGGACATGGAACTGCTGGAGAGAGTCCAGAGGAGAGCCACGAAGATGATCAGAGGGCTGCAGCACCTCTGCTATGAGGACAGGCTGAGAGAGTTGGGGCTCTGCAGCCTGGAGAAGAGAAGGCTTCGAGGAGACCTTATAGTGGCTTCCCAGTATCTGAAGGGAGCCTACAGCAAGGCTGGGGAGGGACTATTGACAAGGTCTGGTAATGTCAGGACGAGGGGGAATGGGTTTAAGCTGGAAGAGGGGAGATTTAGACTGGATGTTAGGAGGAAGTTCTTTACAGTGAGGGTGGTAAGACACTGGAACAGGTTGCCCAGGGAGGTTGTGGATGCTTCCTCCCTGGAGGTGTTTAAAGCCAGGCTGGATGAGGCCTTGAGCAGCCTGCTCTAGTGGGAGGTGTCCCTGCCTATGGCAGGGGGTTGGAGCTGGATGATCCTTGAGGTCCCTTCCAACCTAAACCATTCTATGATTCTATGTCCTGTGAGACTTGGCTACTTTCACCCAGGAGGAAGATTCCACCACTCTGTATATGGCAAAGCAGAAGGAGCTGGAGGTGGTGGAGGAGAGGGCAGATGTGGCTTGGTGGTGAGACAAGGCTAGAGCAAGTGCCTGGAGCACACAGAGGACACGCTGGATGAGGGCTAGTTGTGAGGATGGCAACTTAGAGGGCATCAAAGATCTGAAGCAGCAGGATACAACAAAAGTGGAGGAAAACTGGAACACACAAGGCTGGATCTCAGCATAAAGAAACAATTGCTTCCTGTGGGAGTGTCAGAGCAATGGAACAGGTTGTGCAGTCTCCTTCTCTGGAGAGACTCAAAACCTACCTGCACATTGTGATCCTGTACATCCTGCTCTGAGTGACCCTGCTTTAGCCAAGGGGTTGGTCTAGATGATCTCCAGAGGTCTTCTCCAACCCTCAGCATTCTATGATTCTATGATTCTATGACAAGAGGTGATAGTTTTAAACCAAAAAAGAGGAGATTTAAACTAGGTAGAAGGAAGAAATTTTTTACTCTGAAGGTGGTGATGAGACCCTGGCCCAGGTTGTCCAGAAAGATGGTAGGTGCCTCACCTCTGGAACCATTCCAGGTCAGGCTGGACAGGGCTCTGGGCAACTTAGTGTAGTTGAAGATGTAATAAGGTGTAATAATTGAACATAAAGTGTAACACAACTAAATAAATAACAACTCAAAAAGAAAAGGCAACCCAAAGCAAATAAATGATCTGAAACTGCTGTGATTGAAGAGGTTTCCTACCCAAGTTCCAGGCAAGGCACTTTCATTAGCAGTTTTTTACCAGCAACAGAACATACCCACCTGGACATTGTAATCCTGGGCAACCTGCTGTGGGTGACACTGCTTTAGCAGGGTGTTGGAGCAGGTGATCCAACTTTCACCAAGCTGGGCTCCTGCAAATGCCTCTGCTGAGTGACAGCAGCGTTGAGTGCCTGTGCCAGAGCGGATAGGGGACTGGGGAGACTGGGCTGAGTCAGCACTCACCTCGTGCTTTCTGCCTTCCCTACTGCCATGGAGTACTACCCAAGTTTTTGAGTGGCTGCTCTTTGATTTTGTTTTGGTTCCTATATTTTGTCTTCCCTTGTTTGTTGGAGGTTTTACCCCCTAGGAAAAAGAAATCTTAATGAAATTGTGCTTCATGCTCCCCCCTCACTGAATCAAGAAATACAAAACAAAAGCCCAGACCCTAAATGTCACAAAACTCAATGCTACTTCTGCAAAACAGAGTTCCTATTGTCCAGCAGCCCTAACTTATTGACAGGCAGAGGCAAAGCAGACGGACCTGTGACGGCAGTGGAAAATAAGGAAAGCCAAGGAGACAACCAGAAAGAAAAGCACAAACTCTCTCCCAGGCAGGATGCAGCTCAGTTCCCAAGAATGATGCTGATGCTACAAACATGGCTGTGAGGTGTTGAGGGGCATGGGGCTGTTCTAATCACCCAGGACAAGGGCTTTCTGCATCCCACAGAGCCGGATTTACCTCAACGCGGTCAAGTAGCTCCTGCCTCTGTATGACTGGTTCACAACAGCTACAAGTAGAATCATAGAACCTTTTAGGTTGGAAGAGACACTTAAGATCACTGAGCCCAGCTATTAATCCAGCACTGCCAGGTCACCACTAAACCATGTCTGTCAGCACCACATCTACACATGACTCTGCCATTGCCCTAGGTAGCCTGTTCCAGGGACCAAGACCTTTTTGGGGAACAACTTTTTCCTAGTGTCCAACTCAGACCTCCTCACACATTATCCTGGTCCCTCCCCAGTTTATCTGAGCCCTATTGCTGAGCAGCAGGAGCTGCCCTTCCAGCAGCTGGGAATGAAAATGGTTTCAGATAACCAAAATGTCTGATGCCATCAGCTGTGGACATGGTTATGGACTACTGGGTTAGACTCAATGATCTCTGGAGATCCCTTCCAACCTCAAACCTGCTCTGGTTGAAGATGGTAGATGATTTTTAAATGTCCTTTCCACCCTAAAACAATTACAGGTGTCCACTTTAGCTTAATAGTGCAGGAAAGGTGAACAGGGAGAGAGGGAGAGATGGAGGAAGCTGCTGTTACACCCTGCTGAGTTATCATGTCTGACACAGCCATCGTTTGGTTCACTTCTGGAAACACTCCAGGGCAGGCTGTTGAACCCATGGCTGCAACGTGGCCCCACAACTGCTGCAGCTCCAAAGACAACCAGCTGTACCACAGAAGCCTTTTTCTATGCGTAAGAGGCCAGCTGGCAGCAGGAAGCCCACTGCAGCATGGAGAAAGACAGCAAGAGCAGCTCAGAGCTCCCAGCACACAAACTGACAGGTCAGCCCAGACCTGCACAGCGAGATGATTTTCTGCTTCATCCACAGAGACCACTCAGGTACCTGCTACCATCAGGGTCAGGGCTGGGCCAGCCACCAGATGACTGACAGAGGCTTCCTGTGAACCCCTCTCCTACTCCAAAAGGAAGAGAAAAAGAGAGAGACTGACAGGTTGAGAAAGAAAACTAAACCAACTCGAATGGAAATAGTAACAATAAAACTAAATAGATACAAACCAATATCCAACCCAAATCCTGGTGGCAATGGCATCACCATCACTGCTGATGCTGGGAGCAGGCACTGGGGAAGTTCCAGACCGGACTGAGTAGCAGAGGGAAGCTGGATTCAGGAGCTGGATTTGGGAACTGGATTCAGGAACACATGGATAGGGAGCAAAGGCAGAATGGACAGAGTTCTTGTCAGACACTGGCTTGAGCGTGGTGACTCCTCAGCTTTAGATGAAGTCTGTGGAAGGTGACATCCATGCAATGGGTTCCCTTGTTGGTCAGTTTACAACCACCTGTGCCATCTTCCCGCTCGCCAGCATGAGCCACAAGGCGACCTTGGTCTGCACAGAAGCAAGTCTAAGCAAGAGCCTTTCTGCAGCCCAGCCCTTGGCAGTAACCCTAGCCATCAGTGTTACCAGTGCTAGAAGCAGCCACTGTCTGTGAAAACGTGCCCTGACCTTCAGAAAGTGCTCTGAGCAGAGACTGAGCTGAGAAGTCAAATCACCAAACAGAATTGGTTGTGGTCTAGCTCAAACCAGGACAGCCTCTGGCACACACTCTGCAGGCAAGCTCCTGGAACAGCTTCAGCGCTGTTCCTGTGGAGGTTCCTCCTATTTTCTTGTAAAATAACCAATTCAAGTAAATTCTGACTCTACATTCCCACCTTTGCTTGACAAACAGAGCAGGGAAATGCCATTAACACGCAAGTGTTCCTCAAACCACCTTGTTTTTCTAGCCGCTTACTGCCAGTCACAGTGGAAACACCACTTCCTCCCACGTGCTGTCAGGGCTGGGCTGCAGCTCCCTGCTTCTGGTTGAATTAGCCAGCCCATCGCCTCTCTCTAGTCCTCTATGAGGCAGCTACGCTCTGCAAACACCTTGCCAGGGTGACTAAAGCAGATGCTGAGGTCATTATTTCCACCACGTCACTTTGCTTCGCTTCCAAGCTGACCATCAAAACACAAGAGACCCTGGCACTTAGGAAACACCACAGACCTGCTCCCAAACGTCTGAAGTCATCCCTGATTGTCAAAAACTCAGATTTTACCATCAAGGGGGATGAATTACCCCACAATGTCAGTGGAATCAGGATTTCGAGCTCTCTTCACCCCAACTCTTCCCCACTCCATCTCCTCAGACCATAAATGGTTGCCCCCCTGTGCGAGACCCTGGCACTTAGGAAACACCACAGACCTGCTCCCAAAATAACTGAAGTCATCCCTGATTATCAAAAGCTCAGATTTTACCATCAAGGGGGATGAATTGCCCCACAATGTCAGTGGAATCAGGATTTCGAGCTCTCTTCACCCCAACTCTTCCCCACTCCATCTCCTCAGACCATAAATGATTGCCCCCCTGTGGCGAGACCCTGGC
>WAAF01006885.1:5000-41309 GCA_013400475.1 Tricholaema leucomelas | reverse complement strand
GGGGGATGAATTACCCCACAATGTCAGTGGAATCAGGATTTTGAGCTCTCTTCACCCCAACTCTTCCCCACTCCATCTTCTCAGCCCGTAAATGATTGCCCCCCTGTCCTTGGCACTGGAGAGACTGTGCCTCAAATACTGTGTTCAGTTGTGGGCCTCTCACTACAGGAAGAACATTGAGGTGCTGCAGCCTGTCCAAAGAAAGGAAATGAAGCTGCTAAAGAGTCTAGAGAACAGGTCTTATGGAGATCAACTGAGAGAACAGGGGTTGTTGAGCCTAGGGAAGAGGAGGCTCAGGAAAGACCTCACCTTCTACAACCCCCCAAAAGGAGATTGGAGTGAGGAGGAGTTGGTGTCTTCTCCCAGGTAACAAGGGATAGGACAAGAGAAAATGGCCTCAAGTTATGCCAGGAGAGGTTTATGTTGGATATTAGGAAGCATTTCTTTACTGAAAGGGTGCTCAGGCTTTGGAACAGGCTGCCCAGGGAGGTGGTGGAGTCACCATTCCTGAAGGTGTTGAAGAAAACATGTAGACATGGCACTTCAGAACATGATTTAGTGAGCATGGTGGTGTTGGATTGACTGTTGGGCTTCCTGGGCTTAAAGGTCTTTTCCAACCCAGATGATGCCAGGATTCTGTTTCACCAACACCTCAGTTTCCACTAAAGTAATGCTGCTGGCTGCTGCTGTTGCTGCTGTCATTAACACACCTGAGCACAGCAGCTCACAATATTCTGTAGGGACAAAAGGAAACCTTTGCTTTAACCATCAGCAGAAGTGACAAGTGGCATCTTTGCTTTGGTATCTCTCTTAAAACACAGCTGCTTCCAGAGCAGAGCTAAGTTGTTACAAGCACAGGACTATTTCAGGGGTGGAAAGGTCACTTTGGATAGTCTTTAACCATGGGTCTGCTTTACACCTACCATAGGCTTTCATCCAGGAACTTCATGAAGCATTTCCCCATGACACTTCAGGATAATCTTCCACTTTGCCATGCAGAGTACCTTGACCCATGCTTGTTCGAGAGCCGAAACGCAGGGGCAGTGAGCATGGAGAGATTCACAGGCACTTCCACCAGTGTGAATCCTTCTCAAGCATCATGAAGCTGCCTCTTGTTCGATTTGACCTCTCCCCTCTGCCTATGGGATAGAGGAGAGGCGTGATGGCTCCCCCAGACCACAGAATGTATGTGAGGAGCCTGTGGGAGCTGGAGCCCCTCGATGTGCTCATGGAAAGCACAGGATGGTTTCTGCTGAACCAGCTTGCCCAAAGCAATCTTATGTATATTTGGCTTACCCATGCAACTCACCATGGCTTCTGCCATGGCATTGTGAGTCCAAGGGGCTGGCACTTCCCAGAAAAGAGGAAGTGCTGGCTAGCTATGGCAGGTGGCATCTTTGCATCACAGGCAATACAATCAATGATTAATAGAACTATGCACTACTTACAACCACCCTGCTCCATTAAACCCTTCACAGGGGTTTGATGACATCCCCTGATGGACTGAGCAGAACTCGCTGCCTTCATCACGAGAGTAACATGCTTTGTCTTCTCCTGTGGAACATGGAGCTGGAGGGAGCTGGGAAGAGCAGGAGCACATAGGTGGCTGTAGGGAAATGCTTACCTGAAGCCAAGGGAGCTTTGCTTGATGACTTGGTTGGGGAACTGAGGAATTATTCAACATCCCACTTTCACTAAGGCTTTACCACACTGGGACCACTTGTTAACTTTTGCTCCTCTTAAAAGTGTTCTTCAGGCTGCAGGCTGCTCCTTATCTGATCTCTGGGCTCTCAGTTCCTTCTCTATGGCCACCTTCTTCTCTCCCTCAGCATCGTCTTCTTGTCCCTCTCTGCCTGGCCTTGCTGTGACCTTGCCTGCATCACTGGCTACAGCTTTGCTGCTGTTTTCAGCCATCCTGTGGCCCCCTGAAAAGCTAAGGTCCCTCAAGACCTCTCCAAGAGTTTTGAACCTCCTGCCTTTCTCTTTCCCTCTAGCCCTAGGTCCATTCTGTACAGCTCTATTCCCAGTTCAAGGTCTTCTTTTTCCCATTCCCTCAGTGTGGCTCAAAGTCTCCTGGCAAAGACCTCCAATAACCCTCGCCTCCAGCTCCTCTAGACCTAGCCACAAGCACTGACTCCTCTTGACACAACCAGTGCCCTATTTCCAACCACCACCACCCTCTAGCCTTCTCCTCTTTCCTGGCCTTCCTTCCTCCCTTCTGTTTGCCAGAGCACCACTGGCTGCAACATCCCTCTCGCTGTGCCACCATCTCCTCAAGCTTTCTCCCCCATTCCAAGGCCAACTCACTGCACCGTACCCTTCAAACACCTCCACTTAGCAGCCCCACTGTCACCTTCCCCACCATCAAGGCCACTGCTGCCCCTTAAGGATTCCTTTCTCCTTCCCTTCTCCATCTTCTCCTGGGGTATTTTCAGACTTGCTCCTGGCCTGCTCCCTCATAGTATCCATCCTCACAGACCTCTTTCTGACCCCACAGCAGCTCCCATTCCCACCCACCCCATAACCAACTTTCCCTGTGCAGCCACAAGCAGCAGCCCAGACCTGCCCTCACCTTTTTGCAACCACTTTGACCCTCTCTCTTCCTTTTATTTTTGGTGGGGAGAACCAGTGGGGAGAGCTGCCTTTAGGCACTGACTTATTTGGGTTTTTTTTGTTTGGTTGTTGTTTTAGGTTTGGTTTGTGGTTTTTTTTTCATGCTTTTCCTGCTCCCCGTGTGCCACCTTACTTCTGAGAACTAGCTGACTTCTCCTCCTGGCCAAAATCCACTTCTCCACTCTAGATCTGCTCACCTCTTCCCTTGTGAAAGGCAATGCTAAGTCACCACAGCAGCATGTACTAAATGACTCTAATGATCTCCAGCTAAACCTGGCAGATGTCTTGTCCTCCAGCAGTTGTCCTCCTCCATGCTTGCTCCTGTCATCCACTGGGTCCATGTCCATGCCTGCAGCCTCCCTGCTCAGCCCTGTCCATCCAAAGGGTTTCTCCTGGGGAAGATGTAGCTTGGCTGGTATGGTAAAAAGCAATGCTAATAATGCTTCCATCCTACCAGAATAACTTCAGTCCCAAGCCATGTGCAGGGTGTGCTGGAGAGGCTGGAAGGAGAGGATAGAGAGCTGAGAGGCTGCACACCAGCACTCCTCAGGGTGTGCTGGGGAGGCTGGAAGGAGAGGATAGAGAGCTGAGAGGCTGCACACCAGCACTCCTCAGGGTGTGCTGGGGAGGCTGGAAGGAGAGGATAGAGAGCTGAGAGGCTGCACACAAGCACTCCTCTTCCCCTGCCAGGAGCTGAGCCCACCTCCTCCTACTGGTGACCAGGGAAAGGGGTTGTTGGTACCTGAGTGACGGTCTTCATCCTGGGCTTGCCAAGCATGTTGGAGAAGGAGAGGAGCAGGAAAGATGGAGTTCTGGAGTGTCCCAGTATCTGTCCATGTCCTGCAGTGCAGTCTCCAGAGTTTAATAAGGTACAAGGCACCCATGCACAGGCCTCCTCAAGCAGAGTCTCAACCATGAAGTGTTGAGAACCTGCAGCAGGTGCCTATTCACATGTGCTCACTTGACCTTTCTCTCCTTTCCCCCAGGCCAGTGCTTTCATACCAGTTCTCAGGCATCAGCAGCACGTTCTTCCACACTCACATGGAAGGAACTGCACAGATGTGTACAATGCCATCCTGGGTGTGAGGGTGGCACATTGTGTGCAAAGCCTTCATCTTTTACTCAGGAGTCTCTGTTCTGGTGAGGCTCACATCCAGTGCTGGGTTCTCTGAAGTCTGCAACACAGGAGAGACATGGACCTGTTGGAGGCGACAACAGTGATGCAAGGGCTGGAGCCCCTTTGCTGTGGGGACAGGAGATGAGAGTTGGGGTTGCTCAGCATGAGAAAGAGAAGATGCTGGAGACATCTTCCTGTGGCCTTCCAGGACTTGAAGCAGTCAATAACAAAGATGTGGACAGACTTTTCACCAGGACCTGTTATGGCAGGAGAAGGAGTGCAGGTTTTCAACTTAAAGAGAGAGATTAGATAGAAGGAAACAATGTCCTACACTGAGGGTGGTGAGGCTGTGGCCCTGTTTGCCCAGAGAGATGGTAGATGTCCCATCCTTGGAAACATTCCAGGTCAGGTTGTTTGGAGCTCTCAGATGCTCCTGCTGACTGCAGGTGAGTTGCACGGGATGATCTTTAACTGCTCCTTCCAACCCAAACCAGTCTATGAGTCTGATTTTAGCACAAATTTTGCATGGACAAAAAAAAAAAAAAAAAAAGAAAAAAGGGAAAAAAAATTAAAAAGAAAAAGGAAAAGGAAATGGAAAATAAAAAGGAAAAGACAAAGAAAAGTCAAAGAAAAGTAAAAAGAAAAAAGAAAAGCAGAAGAGAAAAAGAAAAATAAAGAGGAAAAAATAAAGGAAAAGAAAAGGAAAAGGAAAAAGGAAAAGGAAAAGGAAAAGGAAAAGGAAAAGGAAGAGACAAAGAAAAATAAAGAGAAATAAAAAGAAAAAGAGAGAGAAAAAACAGGAAAAAATAAAAAAATGAAAAAAGACAAAGAAAAGGAAAAAGAAGAAAAAGAAAAAAGACAAAGAGAAAGACAAAGAAAAAAGAGGACAAAGAAAAAATACAAAGAAACAGAAAAAAAAATAAAAAAGAAAAGGACAAAGAAAAAGAAAAAGAAAAAAAGGGGAACAAAAGAAAAATTAAAAGAGAAAGAGAAAGGCAAAAGAAAAAGGAAAAAGGGAAAAAGAAAATAAAGAAAAATAAAAAAGGAAAAATAAGATAAAAAAGAAAAAAGGAAAAGAAAAAAGGTAAAAGAAAAAAGGTAAAAGAAAAAAGGTAAAAGAAAAAAGGTAAAAGAAAAAAGGTAAAAGAAAAAAGGTAAAAGAAAAAAGGTAAAAGAAAAAAGGTAAAAGAAAAAAGGTAAAAGAAAAAAGGTAAAAGAAAAAAGGTAAAAGAAAAAAGGTAAAAGAAAAAAGGTAAAAGAAAAAAGGTAAAAGAAAAAAGGTAAAAGAAAAAAGGTAAAAGAAAAAAGGTAAAAGAAAAAAGGTAAAAGAAAAAAGGTAAAAGAAAAAAGGTAAAAGAAAAAAGGTAAAAGAAAAAAGGTAAAAGAAAAAAGGTAAAAGAAAAAAGGTAAAAGAAAAAAGGTAAAAGAAAAAAGGTAAAAGAAAAAAGGTAAAAGAAAAAAGGTAAAAAGAAAAAGAAAAAAGGTAAAAGAAAAAGAAAAAAAGGGAAAAGAAAAAGAAAAAAAGGGAAAAGAAAAAGAGAAAGAAAAACAAAACCTTTCCCCCCGATTTCCTGCATCAATCCTCTTCACCCCCCCGTGCTGCAGCACCACCACCTCTCAGAAATGAGCTCACTGGGTTCCAGAAAACCTCCCCTCTGCGGCAGGGCTGGCAGATGCCCTTGGCTGTTGTGTGGGCGCAGGTGCCCCCATGGCACAGGTCCGGCTCACCAGCTGCCAGCCAGACGCCAGCCAGGCAGCAGCATGTGAGGTTTTGTGCCGGGAGCCGACACAGGTGGGCTGTCTTTGGCGACCCTGTCACCACCATGGTGCATGGTGAAGGTTCAGCAGGGTCTGGGCTGGAGACAATCTATCAGCTCCAGGCTGATTTCAAGCTTCCTTTTTGTGGTTAGCTTTGCCTCGATTTATTCATTTCCTTGTAATCTGCAGATAGACATCAGCGCTTGCTATTTTTACCGGTGCCGTGGCTGCGCGGTGGCGGTAGCTAAGCCATCTTATCCGTACAGAGCTGGCTTTAAAGGAAAGTGAGACTCCGGAGCCTCTTGGCTCTGCCTGTGGGTGACCTGCATTACTCATTGCCTGGGGGACAGCTCCCAGCAGCTCCACCGTCCTGCCGCCCACCAAAGCCAAAAAGGTTTGTCCACCTTTCTCCTATCCACCGCACAAAGTGGTGGCCGTCCCAGCTAATTAGTCTCCCAGCTAATTAGTCCAAGTAATAAATTTGTTGTGGCAGAATGAAAATCTCCAGGGTTGGGTTATATTAGAGATGAGAGAAGTCTGGGAGAAAGCTTTACAAAATCACAGAATGTCAGGGGCTGGAAGGGACCTCGAAAG
Source organism: Tricholaema leucomelas (assembly GCA_013400475.1). Classification (NCBI taxonomy): domain Eukaryota; kingdom Metazoa; phylum Chordata; class Aves; order Piciformes; family Lybiidae; genus Tricholaema lacrymosa; species Tricholaema leucomelas. The sequence continues at coordinate 35,227 of WAAF01006885.1, read as the reverse complement.
ATCTCCCAGTTAAATCCCACTGCCGGAGCAGGATCATGGAATCATAGAATCAACCAGGTTGGAAGAGACCTCCAAGCTCAGCCAGTCCAACCTAGCACCCAGCCCTAGCCAGTCAACTAGACCATGGCACTAAGTGCCTCATCCAGTCTTCTCTTGAACACCTCCAGGGACTGTCACTCCACCACCTCCCTGGGCAGCCCATTCCAATGCCAAATCACTCTCTCTAGCAAGAGCTTCCTCCTAATATCCAGCCTAGACTTCTCCCCAGCACAACTTGAGACTGTGTCCTTGCTCTGTTGCTGGTTGTCTGGGAGAAGATCACACAGGAATGCATCCAGGCAGGTTTTTAATATCTCCAGAGAGGGAGACTCCACAACCCACCCTGGGCAGCCTGTTCCAGTGGTGTGCCACCCTCACTGTGAAAAAATACCTCCTCATTTTTCCATGGAACTTCCTATGCCTCAGCTTCCACCCATTGCCCTTTAAGTTTGATTTAAAAGGGAAAAAAGATTTTGCACTGTTGCCATGCCAATGTCTGTCATTTATTTCACCATTTTCTTCTGGAAAGGAAAAAATAAGGACAAACTTCTTTCATTTGAGTGTAGCAGAGCACTGGAGCAGGCTGTTCAGAGAGGCTGTGGAGTCTCCTTCTCTGGAGAGATTCCAAACTCACCTGGACATTGTGATCCTGGGCAGCCTGCTCTGGCTGACCCTGCTTTAGCAGCGGGGTTAGACTATATGATCCCCAGAGGTCCCTTCCAACTGCTGTCACGCTGGGGTTCTCTGAAAGCCGCCGTTGCTGGTGCCTCAGGATGGCAACCTGTGGTAAGAATAACCATAGAATCACAGAATCAACCAGGGTGGAAGAGACCTCCACGATCATCCAGCCCTATCCAATCAACTAGACCATGGCACTAAGTGCCTCATCCAGTCTTCTCTTGAACACCTTCAGGGATGGCAACTCCACCACCACCCTGGGCAGCCCATTCCAATGCCAATCACTCTCTCTGGGAAGAACTTCCTCCTAACATTCAGCCTAGACCTCCCCCAGCATAACTTCAGACTGTGTCCCCTTGTTCTGTTGCTGGTTGCCTGGGAGAAGAGACCAACCCCCACCTGGCTACAACCTGCCTTCAGGTAGTTGTAGACAGCCATGAGGTCACCCCTGAGCCTCCTCTTCTCCACGCTAAGAAGCTCCTCTGGATGGATGATCTCCAAATACTTGGGGAAAAGCTGAGACGAGAGATGAGGATAGAATGAATTCTTCAGCCCCACCCTGGGTTTTTCAGCTGTCTTGCAAAACCCCCCTCGATTTAAACATCTCTGACCTTTCCTATTTCTTGGAGACTGACATCTCTGCAGCAGATACATGATGAGATCACCAACCATGTTTTTAAGTCTTTCTCTCTCTGCTCCTCGCATGGGTTTTTTTCTGTGGGAGGGGACAGTCACCAAAAGGGCTAAACTTCTTCATCATGTCTGAAAAGAGGACATGAAAATGAGGTATTGGAGATGTAACTAGACCTGACCCAGAGCTTTGGTTTCTGAGGATACAAAAAGTTGTGAAACCTAGGAGAGCTTTGAAAGGAGAAAGGTAGGGCATCTAGCTCTAAAAGTGATTTACCTGAGGCTAGATGATCAGTGCTAGAAACTGGCAATGCTCAAGCTTCTTGGGAATTATGACTGGCTGCATGAGGAGCGTGAGAAACAGCTGATTCAATCACCTGCTTGAGGAAAAGCAATTCGAATGTGGTGGCACAGGCTGAGAGAAGCTGCACACCAAGCTTCCCATGGGGAAGCCTGGCCTAAATCAGACAATCATAGAATCCACCTAGCTGGAAAAGACCTTAGGATCACCAAGTCCACCCATAACCTAACATCTTCCCGTACACAACTGTTAAGCCATGTCCCATGTTCCTCATCCAAATATCTTTTAGGTGCTCCACCACTTCCCAGAGCAACCTGTTCCAAAGCCCTTTCGGTGAAGACATTTGAAATGATGGCCACTAGTATATTCTGCTGAGCATCTTATGGTGTCTAGGGCAGGAATCACAACTGGCTATACCCAAGAGCACCCTGCTCTCAATGGTGGGATCACAGCTGGCTATACCCAAGAACACCCTGCTCTCAATGGTGGGATCACAGCTGGCTATACCCAAGAACACCCTGCTCTCAATGGTGGGATCACAACTGGCTATACCCAAGAACACCCTGCTCTCAATGGTGGGATCACAACTGGCTATACCCAAGAGCACCCTGCTCTCAATGGTGGGATCACAGCTGGCTATACCAAACACCCTACTCACAATGGTGGTGTTGTCTAGAGTCTCACCTTCGAAGATGTTGCCTCATTAGTGTCTAGAGAACAGGAGGGATGGCTGAGGGAATTACTGAGCCTGGAGAAAAGAAGACTGAGGAGAGACTTTCTTGCTCTCTACAACCCCCTGAAGGGAGGTTGGAGCAAGATGGGGGTTGGTTTCTTTTCCCTAGTAACAAGCAATAGGACAAGAAGAAATGACCTCAAGTTGTACCAGGGGAGGTTTAGATTGGCTATTAGAAGAAACTTCTGCAGTGGGTTCTCAACACTAGAATGGGCTGCCCAGGAAGGTGGTTTAATGCCCATTCCTGGAGGCGTTTAGAAGATGCAGAGATGTGGTGCTGAGGGATGTGCTTTCACAGCAGACTTGGCAGAGCTAATAGTGGTTGGCCTTGAAGATTCTAAAGGTCTTTTCCAACTGAAATGCTCCTATGATTCCATGGGGATGCTTGGCACTTTGCAGATGATAGCAAGAAGCACTTCTCTGATTTTACATCTTGCTCTCAGTGTTGAGGAAGATTGAAGGAGGACCGAAAACAGAGTTCAAAGTGCTATGTAGACCAACAACAAAGTAGTAATGTACATTAACAGGTGCCTGCAACCACTGGTAAAGAGCATTTCTTTGTGGCCATGTACCAAGGCTGGTACCTACATTAGATCTGGAGGAGGAGGCATAAGGCTACATGAGATATAAAGGCCCATGATATATGGGAGTAGGACATAACCATGGACAGAGACAGCCTAATGCATTTTGGAGCAGAATTACTTGAACCTGAAAGTATCTGACCTCTGCCTGCTCTGTGCTGGTCAACACCAGCTTGCAGTAGGATTCTGCATCTCCTAGGCTGCATCTGCTGTTCATGAAGGAAATGGGAGAAGGTGGACAGTATGGTGAGGGTGCAATGAAGTGTGCTGCCTGTTCATTCTGATGCATGCCTTGTGCTGGTACTGATACAGCCAAGAGAGCTTGGTGAGCGTATTTTGTCAACTGAGATGCATCTGCTCTAACCTCACCAGGTTCACATGGCTGTTCATAGAGCTTTCCCTGGTAAGTGATTTCATTGCTAGTATATGGACAGGGACTAAAACCTGGGCTGAGCAGCCAGAATCCCCAGTAGTTCGGATTTCAGACACTTCTAAAGCAAGAATGCAGAAGCAGGTCGTGAAACCAAAGCAGAGCAAGCCCAAGGGTGGAAGAGGAAACCACTTCCCAGGAATATGGACACCATTGCCCGTGGTTTGTGAAGTCATCTAGACTAATCTGTTCTCTTAGCCTGAAAGGCAGAATCTGTGCATCCTTTGTGGCCTGTCTTCTGAAAGGGGCAGGAAGTGATGGATGAAGATTGACTTCAGAGGTCTGCCCAGCACCCAGTCCTGTGCTAGCTGTCCCGCAGAGAAGTGAGGCAACTGTACTGTGCCAGCACTGTGGGAACAATAAGAATCCATCTGCAAAATCAACTCCTGCATTTTGACTCAGTTTTTTTCCTGAGGCATGAAGCTGCTTCTATCCAAGAGCTGGACATACAGACTGGGTTCTGCCCTTTCTTGACTATTGCCTGTTGGCCAAACACTATCCTGCGCAGAGCCACAGAGGTGCCAGCTTTCAGGTCAGACTCTGCCAGCACAAAGAGGAAAACCAAATCCAAGCCCAGAATGAAGACATCTGGCCTGGCTTCAGTTTTCACCTGAGCACAAGGGATTGCCTTACTGTCTTGCTGGTTGCCAAAAGAGCAGCAGGAACTCACTGAGTTAGTGTGCTCACCAGTTATTTGATGTCTATAGTTCAAGGAGCATTGTTTGGAGACATCCAAGTCAGAGAGTGTTGTTTCAGTGTGGTCAAGGCACTGAAAACTTTGCAGCCATTCAGGCAGTTGATACCTGCATCATAGTAGTGGAGCTGGTTGTGGGATGCAGTGGATGCCATCATGCAAAGAAGATGCACTTACCCAGCTAAGTGTTTGAATGTGTTGCACACCAGCTGCCTCCTCACTGCTCTGAGACAGGAGGCTCTAGCAACTTGACCTTGGAGTGGCCTGAACTCACAAGCACTTGAGAGCAAATAATTAACTCTTAGCCTTCTACTAGCCAGATGGGAGTTTGGATAAAAAGCACCCTGAAAGCCTTTAACGTCTTACTGTCTTGAGTCCAGCTAAGCTTGGCACACAGCTCTGCCTGAGAAAGGAGATACTACAATTGGTTCAAACTGCTTGACTTTGAGGTTTTTGTTTTGTTGGTTTGTTTTTTTTTTCCTTGCTATCTCTCTACACAGACAATGATCTGTGAGCGTGGAGGAGAACATGCTTTACCCTTTCCTGAAAGCTCTCTGCCCAAGTGGTGTTTCCCCACCTCCACGCTCTGACAAACGCTGATGTAAACAGCATGCAAGCACCCATCTAAAAGGTCACAGGGGTTTTCACGTGAATCCTGTGTTTTTTCCACACACCCTGTTACCCTGTATTTCAGCTTGAAACACATCTCCTCCTTTCTGCTTAACCTACAACCCTTTCAGGAATCGTGCAGTTTACAGCAGCGGGCAAAACCGTAGCGCAGAACCCAGTGTTGAATGCAGGGACTTCAGCTCGCCAAACCCTATCAAGAAGCAGCTTCAGGATGGTCGTATTAAAACGACAGAAACCAAGAGTGACACAAATAGCACCCTGAAGTCGTCTGAGAAAACACCAGATAGACCTCTGGGGTCAAAGGCAGTGAAACGTCATTTAGAACTACACCGAAATCATAACAGGAAGGAAGTAGACCTCAGAAACTATAAACAGAATTTAACAGAAGTAGGAAGTGCTTCAAATGCTTTTAGGTAGCGATTATGCAGCAGACACTAAAAGCAGAAAATGTCTTTGGGTTGCATTTTTTTTTTTTTTTTTACTCTTGTTTGTTGTTTTGGGTTTTTTTTTTCCACTTCATGTATCTGTCAGTTATTTAGAAGAGCAACAGATGGTTTGAGGGCTTCCAGGTTATAGAATCATAGAATGGTTTAGGTTGGAAGGGACCTCAAGGATCATCCAGCTCCAACCCCCTGCCATAGGCAGGGACACCTCCCACTAGAGCANGGCTCCAGCAGTTCCATGTCCTTCTTGTGTTGGGGGCTCCAGAACTGCACACAGTACTCCAGGTGGGGTCTGACGAGAGCACAGTAAAGTTATCCCAGAGTTCCTAAGAAACTACAGAGACCAAGATGTGTTGAGTGCAACTCTCAAGTCCTTGTGGGCAAGATAATTTATGGTAGGGACCTCAAGGATCATCCAGCTCCAACATCCTGCCATAGGTTGCTCAAGACCTCATCCAGCCTGGCCTTAAACACCTCCAGGGAGGAAGTATCCACAACCTCCCTGGGCAACCTGTTCCAGTGTCTCACCACCCTCACTGTAAAGAACTTCCTCCTAACATCCAGTCTAAATCTCCCCTCTTCCAGTTTAAACCCATTCCCCCTCGTCCTGGCATTACCAGACCTTAAAATAACACTTCCACCGGCAGTTCTCTGCTTTCAGACCAAGCCAGTTGTGTTTGGCCAGGTGAAGATGGTGCTTTTCTCCCTCCCTCTTCACAGCTGCTGACTTTAAACCATGCTCCTTCAAGGAAAATAATTAAAAGCTCATGCCAAAGCCAAAAATGATCATACACCTTGAGAGTCAACACAAAACCCAAATGCCCCTCCCATCTTCAGGTGCTTCACAAATCTCATAACCACTTTTCACACCTTGCTCTCTCTGCACCCAAGGACCCTTCTCAGCATCCTGACTTCCAGTCAAGAGGAAAATTAATTCCTATTCTTAACTTCACAATTTCAGTTCACTTTTTTTTTTTTTTTAGCCTCTTTTTCACCCTTTCACAGCCTCTCTCACTTGAAAGCACTCTGAAAACTACAGACATCAGTCACTGTCACCTCCAGCTCCAGCTGCCAGCTCAGTGACCAGTGGCTCAGAAGGTCCCCAAATATTGGGCTGGGCAGAGTATCACCAACCTGGTCCCCAGGCCCTGAGATGATGGAGAGGCAGAGCCCTGAGGTACATGGCAGCAACATATCTACAACTGCACAGCTCTACCGCATCATCCATGGTCCAGGAATCAGTCAGCCAAAGGGCAAACTCCATATTTTCTCTTTTTCTACCACAGTAGACTCACAAACATCTCTGTAAGAAATAAGTCCTTACCTTTTAAGCTTTCTCTGCACTTTGGCCTTAAAACACATTTTCCCACAGACTGAGCCAGCTCGCAGTGCAGAACCAAGCCTATCAGGTGTGTCCTGCTACTGAATAAAACACATACAAATCGACTTGGTAGGCAATTAGGACTTTATTCTAGGATGTGAGCTGAATCAAGAGCATATGAAGCAAAGAGCCACTAGGAAAGAAAGGGGGGGGAAAAAAGGCAAAACCCACATAAAATCCTTCTGTTGTAGCAAATAAGTTCAAATGCAACAGTCCCCTTCAGTCAAATGGATGCACAGGGAAGAAGCATATGCAGAAGCTCTGAAGGTCACCTAGTGCAGTGCTTTTAATGTCTAAGAAAGGGAGTTCCCCCATGAAAAACTCTAAGCCAGAAAAACTGCTTCAAGTAACAAAGAAGACCCAAGTAAAAACGATCTGTTAATTCCTCTTGGCACTGTGGAGAAGGAAGGGGATAACATATCCCAAAGGAGTACGCATCTTTAAGATGCATAAACTCACAAGTCCCTAGAACATGTCTGCTGCCAGACCAAGTACCATTTTTTCTTCCTCATTTAGAAAGTCAAGTGAAGTATGCCTGTTAAAAGCACAGGGGGGTGGTTTTCCTGGCGTTAAAGGTACTCAGACCAAACAATCTGCTCGCCAAGGAGGATACATTCCCAGCAGACCTCACCCTTTGTCTCTGTAACAGCACCCTAGCATTAAAAGCTGCCACTTCCCTTCAGTTACAGGCTGTACAATTACTGAGAAGAAACATTAAAACAAGCATTTCCTTGACTGTCTTGATAGGGAAGGCCAAACACTGCTCTCCTTGAACTGTCCCTTCACTTCCATTTCCATACCAGTGGAAGGAAGCTACAGAGAGCAGAGCTGGCTCTAAGTCAGAAGGGGTGGTTGTTTTAATGTGCCATCAAAAATGGGCTAGCAGGACCATTCCTGTGCTGTTTGCCAGCTTAATTATAATGCATACATACATATATCTATATATATATATGTGTGTGTGTGTGTATAGTACATAGTAGCTTCTGATTATAAGACAAATGCATTTGATTTTCAAACCTGCTCTTTGGGACTCTATACTTTTAGTGGTTGACCCACTAAATCCACAGATAATATCAGCTGAACAATCATAGGATGGTGGGGGTTGGAAGGGATCTCTGGAGATCACCTAGTTCCACTTTTCCTAACACAGTACCATAAATGCATCATCACCTTAGAAACTGCTTTTGGGGGAGGGATGGGAGGTGAAGGGGAGGGTAGTTCAATAAAACCAGTGGCAGCAATGAAATTCATCATCAGGACAAATGTCAGTCAGGCATTAAAAAAATACATCTTTGAAGAACTGCTTTGGTTTGACCAAAAAAATACACCATGGAATGTTCTACGTAAGGACAAAGGCGTCACACTCAGGAATCGGAATTCAACACCATGAATGCATATTGGCTACTCTTAACAAACCATCTAGTAGCTACAGCTTCAGACTGGGAACACCACAAATTCCTGTACCTTCCCTGAGATCAGTGATCCAAAATAAATAGCCCTGTAATTATAACAGTATAAACTCTGGGTTTAAGTCTTCGGTACACACTGGTCCTCAGGACCCCGGGAGAAGGTGAAGCAAATGTAAACACAGCAACCGTTTCGTCAGTTACGAGTTACTCTCAGTGACAGCTGGAACCCGTGTGAGATGTGGCATCCAAACATTGAAGACCCATCTTTTGTATCATGCAAAATGCTTGTCCTAGTTGGCTTTCCTATCATTGAACCCCTGAACACATCCAGCTGCCAGGCGGATCTCCAAATCGCAGCCCAGATCTGCTCCTCCTCTCTGCATCATCCTGACAGTGCCTTTAAAGACCCTCTCTCTGAGGGTCTTATTCTTGAATAGAGGAATGGCGAATGGATCTGTGATAATCCTCTGGGCTAGTCACAAGTTCTGGCAAGTCATAGCCTCTCAGAAGATGTCCACTGTTCTGTTGAGCAAAGTAATACAGCTGCCTGGCAAACATTGGCTCGACCTTGAGAACAGACAAAAGGGTAATTAGACGTGTGACAAAATGCTGTGCTCCTCATCTTAGCTGGTTACCACGGTTTTCAGTTCCAAACAAGGCAGGATGGGCCAGTTCTGCCTCCCAGAATGGGAAAATCACTTCAGTGGGCACACCAATCTGTGTCTTAAGCCAGGCCTTGCCTGTTCTGCTCCCAACACACTCCTTAGCACAGACTTCCTTTCAAAGGCACATACCGGTGATACAAGTGATGTACAGTAGCCCCTTGGCCAGCCCCTGGGGGTGACCAGTGCCTATGGGCCAGGCACCTCTGAGGCCACTCAAATGCATGGCAAAGCACTGAAGGTCTCATCTGCCTTGTGAAGTATTTTGAGGACTTAAAGTGCTGCAGCCCTCAGGTGAACTGAGACACGTCGCCAAATGATTGTGTTTGATATGAGACTCGAATCCAACACCAAGGTTGCTCTGGTTTCTGCTCGTTCAGTCTCTGAGGAGGAATCTGTTCAACCACCAAGAGGGATCTGTATGATTTCACACTGCCCTCACTTCTGCCTCTTCAGAAACTCATTTTACACCTCGCAGCTTTGGGCTTTCACTGCAAATATTTAAACTGCACACTGAGAACAAACCCCTGAAGCTCTCCTTGCTCTCAAGGAAAAGACAGGCTGTGGAGAGCTCTTTTCCACAAGCCCTTCCTGCTAGTCAGCCAGACCCTCCACATTAAGACACAGCAATCATTTTTGGAGGAAGGCTCAGGAGAGACTTTCTCACTCTCAACAACTACCTGAAAGGAGGCTGGAGTGAGGTGAGGGTTGGTCTTTTCTCTCAATTAACAAGCAACAGGACAAGAAGAAATGGCCTCAAGTTGCGCTGGAGCGGTTTAGAGTGAACATGAGGAACAGCTTCACTGAAAGGGTTGTAAGGGTTGTCAAGGCCTGGAACAGGCTTCCCAGGGCAGTGGTGAAGTCCTCAACCCTGGAGGTGTGGTGCTGAGGGACATGGTTTAGTGGTGACCTGGCAGTGTTGGGTTAATGGTTGGACTTGATACCTTAGTGGTCTCTTGCAACCAAAATGATCCTACAAACTATACATTATATGGCTCTCACCTCTGGAAAGGCAGAGACCTAGACAGGATCACCATGTTGGAGTAGCCTCACTGATCCCCCTTTCCTTCCTCTCATCAGCATTCAGAGGCAGCTGAGCACCTCCCATCTCACCATTGAGGAGATGGGAAGGTAGTGGGGCAGGTGAGCCAGCAAACTTTTGGTACATAGCTATTTGGTGAGATGGTAGAGCCCCCCAGCCCACAAGCCAGGACAGTCCCACATGTCAAGCAGGTTGAGGATCAACTACTAAGGGGGAAGAAAAGTTCTGGAAAGAGCAGGAGGCACAAGCTCACAGAGAAGCTTCCAGGACAAAGGATGGAGAAGGAGACTTGAGAGAGGATACTAAGAAAGAGGGATGGACAGAGGGAAAGCCAAAATGAGGGTGGAAGAGTGTTCCAGGAGAAACAGGATAAAGAGCTACCTCTAATCAGCCATCATGCAGCTGGGGGTAGTTTTGTGAGCTTCTCACCTTCCACCCCAGAGACTTGGCATGCAGCAGGGTGATAGCATGAAAGCTAAGGGGAGGCCACAACTTGGACAAAAGTCTGACCTGGGGCTTGTGCTGCTACCAAAGGGCTTCCAAAAACCTAAGAGAGGCACAAATTCTGTTCCCAAGGATGCAATAAGCTAAGCCCTGCTGCTAGGGTGTGCGTTATCACCTCTCTTGTGGTTTTATGGGCCAATCCAGCCAATTTAGAAAGTACCTGGTCTCACTCTCTGTCATCACACCCTCTCAGACAGCATCCCGAAACACTAGCTCTGAGTGAGTGTGAACTGTGGTCAGTCAGCTCAGGAGCTTGCAGCTGCTTTAACCCCAAAGTTGCACAGGCAGCCCCTGCATCAGGGCTGAGGTTCCTGATATGCAGCCTGGGATTCTAAAGCATCTTCAGGCACAGCACTTGTGGAGGTACCACATCCTTCACCACCCTGGCAGCACAAATAGCTGCACATATGGGTTAGGGCAACAAAATGGTCCAGCTCTTCAAGGGTACCTTTCAGCTTCAGGTTCTGAAGCCGTTTGCAAGAGATCACAGATGAGACTTAAGTGTTACAGTGAAGGAAATGGAATCACAGAATCATGAAAGGGTTTGAGTTGGAAGAGACCTTTAAAGGTCATCTAGTCTAACCACCTGCAGTCAGCAGGGACATCTTCAACTAGAGCAGGTTGCTCAGAGCCCCAAACAACCTCATTTGGAATGTTTACAGGGATGGGGCATCTACCTCCTCTCTGGGCAAACTGTTAAAATCAGGTGCTCCCCTCCTCCTGAGGGCTACCAGTCAGTCCTTGTCAGACCTGGAGATTCAACCCTGGTCTGGGTGGTGCTGCATTTCCAGGAATTGTTACCTCCCTCACTACCCTGCTTTCAAAGCAGAAAAGCCTTACTGGCAGATTCAGATCCTCCAGGGAACATGTTTCTTTTAGGTAAGGTAGAAGTCCTACTTACATGGGCTGTAATTAGTTTCCTCTGCCTCTGTGGATCTGGAAATTCCTCCCCGAAGCACAGAGCAACCTGGTACCGTGGCAGCGGACGTCCATGGTGAGCAAAGGCTTGCAGCTCTGGGAGGAGAGAAAAGTGATGTGGGTTAACCCCAGGAGGCATGGAAGCATCATGCAGCACTCGCTCCCAGCTGCAGCAGAGGGGAGAGAATTGGAAGGGCAAGAGGTGGACAGCTTCTGGGTTGAGATGAAAACAGCCCAATAGGTAAAAAAGACCCAAAAAAAAGACAAAACAGACCAAAGCAAACCGAGTGGTGCCAAAAGCAATCGCTCACCATCAGCCAACCCATGCCCAGACAGTCCCCAGGCAACAAGCAGCCTCCGGGAAAATCCCACCCCAGTTTCACCACTGACCATGAGGTCATATGGTCTAGAATACCCCTTTGGTCAGCTGTCCCAGCTGGTGTCCTCCTCCAACCTCTTGTCCAGCCCAGCCTACTTCTGTGGGTGCAGAGTGAGAAATGGAGGAAGCTTTGAGCTGTGCAAGCTTTAGCTACAACACCCCTGTGTTACCAGCACTGGTTGGATCACAAATCCAAACCACAGCATCACACGGGCTGCTGTGAAGAAAATTCACTCCACCACAGCCAAAACCAGTGCAGGCTGGTAAGGAAGACTTTGTGGATGGCTGAGCTCCAAATGGAGGACCATGGAGCACAGTAGAAGGTAAAGTGAGCCCAGGGGAAGATGAAAGAGGTCAGGAAAAAGACAAGAGGCAAGGAGAAGACACTGAGGTTGGAGACTTTCCCATAGACCAGTGGGCACTGCAATTTTTCTGTCTGCTTTGCCTCACAAGTTACTTTATGTGCACAAACCAAAATGTTCTCCAATTGGTACTTTTATTGGGCCTCCAGGCAGAACCTCCTGGAGCAGTCACTGGTAGTAGCCAAACCTTGCTCAAGTGGACACCCAACAGCTGCAGTGAAGCCAACAGCCTCTTAGTAGAGTCAGCGCCTCAAGTGCTGCCAGCCATGGAACTCATCCTAAGCTAGACACAGCCATGGAGCCACCATTCTCCTGATGGTCAATGAGGGGGCATCAAAACATGAAAGACCTGATTTAAGCCTTGCACTGAGCTGGTCTGCTGGCCTCCTGTATTCCTTTCAGCAGCCTACATACTTGCACAGAGGGAAAAGGTCACACTGCATTATTACTCCAATAGTCAAAATGGTTCCTATGACAGAGAGCAGGGGAAACCTTTATAGGAGGCTTCTACTCAGACCACAACCCCCCATGTTGTATTTTATACCCTGTGCTTCCTTCAGGAAAAACAAAAAGCTGCATCTGATGCAGCATCCTCGTTAAAGGCTGCATTGTGTGAAGCATTTCCACAGAGCTGATTGGCAAAGATTGCATTTTCATTGACCACTCTCTCTGTGCTTGCTGGAAACAGCCAAAATCCACAGGAAAAAAAACAAAGCAGTGTCTTCTCACACAGCACCCCCTGAAGAGGAGTCCTCAAGCTTGGCAAGATGAATGCCACTCTTTCTGAAATGCATCCCTGCCATTTCTGCTCTAACCAGAGCCTGTCAGACCAAGGTGTGAATGCAGAGTGGTCTTACTGGTCTTACTGGAAGGGTCAGCTGTAAAACAACGAGCAGCTCACTTAAAACAGAGAGTAAAGCTTAGCTCCACTCAGAGTCTCCCTCAAAACCCTGGGTTCCTCTTTTTTTTTCTTTCTTTCTTTTCTCCCTCAGCTTCATTAGGCCTCAGCAATTCTTCATGGACCTGCAGAAGAAAGCCCTTTTCCTCCTCCACCAGCAGGATAATCAGGGCTGGAGGTCAGCCTTGCACTTCTCCAAACCTTTCTTCTCACTCCATCTCCCCTTCCAGGCCTAAGCACATCCTCTAACCACGCAGGGCTTCCTGAACGTTCCCTATTCCCTGATACTCCAGGTCCAACTCTTTCTGCCAAGCCAAACCTCCTCTGGATGCTGCCTTCATGCCCCCCAATTGCCGCCTTCTGTCTCCTGCTCTCCACCCAGCCCAACTCACCACATGTACTACTCAGTACTCCTCAGAGACTATCCCCCTGCTTTCTGACTTACTGCTCTTTTGACCTTCTCAACAGTACAGGCTGCTCAACACAAACCTTGATGTTCTGGAGTGGTTTGCAGAGTCCAGCTCCCTAAGCACTGTAGTCCACAGCAGTTCTGCCCCTGCCCCTTTCTCCAGGTTCAAGGTTTTCTCTCCTGGCAGAGATGTCCTGCCACTCTTCCCAAGGGAGGTCCAGTTTCCTAGGGGGTAGGGGGGAATCCTCTTGCTTGCCTATGTTCTGAGGCCTCAGTACATTCAAACCTGCTCATGTCAAGCTGCTTACAAACCTAGCTGAGCACCAGCACGTGCCAAAAGTCCCTTTGCACAGCCTGCAGACGATGCCTGCAGCCACACCTCTGGGTTTGCACAGGCACCGGTGCTCGAGTCGCTCAGGAGGAGGCAAAAAATAACTACTGCTTGGCCTTATCTTTGGGGTCAGGCAGCTAAAAAGAGACCTCCTGTCAACCGTTTGGAAGAACCCCAAGCACGTCTGAAAAGCCACCTGAGGAAAGGGAAAGGGCTTTCCAAAACCATCATCAGAAGCAGAATTGTGTGCCTTTGAAGTAGCTTGTGACTGAAGCCCAAGCCAATGCCCTGACCTCAAATTCCCCTTTCTAACTGTCAATTCTCACATCCAGGATGAGATTTCTTTCTTTAAATGCATCTCTTGCTTGACCCTCTTGCTAGGCTGGAGCATCAGCCCTGGAATATAATGTATGTTAGAGCTGTTGGCTTGGGTTTGGTGGGTTTATTTGATTTTGGACAGGGTTATTGTCCCAAGAGAGTCATGCCAGCATTGATGCCCTCTTCTAAGGAGGAAACAGCCCAACCCATAAGCACACTGTTCACCTACAGCAATGCAACAACCTCAAAAGACACCCAAGGCATATTCCTGCTGCCCAAGCTGCCCTGTGAGGCAATGACTGTCTCCCAGCTTCTCTGGGGGAAAAACTTTCCTCCTTCTGACAGCTCAGGAGCACTGAGAAGTGGAGTTGAGACCATGGGCTGGAAGAAGACACTGTCATGAAGAATGTCCTTGCCCACTCCATACTGCCCATGGTGAATCAAGACCTTCCCCCAGAGCTCTGGAGAGGTAACCATCTCCTTGCTTAGAGTATTAGGAAATCTCAATACTCCAGAGGTTGTGTGCCCATGGTTACCACCAAGATACAATTTAAGATACAATTTAAACACTGTCAAAAATCGAGATGCTTTCACCTGAACTTCATGCTGGTATTTGCATACTCTGAGCAAGGTCTCAGGCTTACTTTGGGTCAAAAGCATCATGAATACAGACCACAGACCCATCTAGGATTTCTATGAGCAGATCCCAGATAGAATAGAATAGAATAGAATAGAATCAACCAGGTTGGAAGAGACCTCCAAGATCATCCAGTCCAACCTAGCACCCAGCCCTATCCACTCAACTAGACCATGGCACTAAGTGCCTCATCCAGGCTTTTCTTGAACACCCCCAGGGATGGTGATTCCACCACCTCCCTGGGCAGCCCATTCCAGTAGCCAATGACTCTCTCAGTGAAGAACTTTCTCCTCACCTCAAGCCTAAATTTCCCCTGCCGTAGCTTCAGGCTGTGTCCTCTTGTTCTGGTGCTGGCTGCCTGAGAGAAGAGAGCAACCTCCTCCTGGCTACAACCCCCCCTCAGGTAGTTGTAGACAGCAATAAGGTCTCCCCTGAGCCTCCTCTTCTCCAGGCTAAACAAGCCCAGCTCCCTCAGCCTCTCCTCATAGGGTTTGTGTTCCAGGCCCCTCACCAGTTTTGTTGCCCTTCTCTGGACACGTTCCAGCACCTTCCCTCTGACACTCAGTTTGTGGAAAGACTCTTTTGTTAGGTTCCTCCCTACCCTTCTTGAAGAGATGTGTTACTCTGGATGTCACCACCCAAGCATCAGCAGCTCACTCCTGCTCGTTTGTGCAGGGGCATTGAGGATGCATGGAGAGCAGAATTTGACAGGATTATTCAGGAACTGACTGTCCCTTGACTGCTCTTGCCCAGGAGAAGTGAGGGATAATCCTTACTGCCGGTCATAAGGTTATCCAGAAAGAGCCCCCCTGTAAAGCTGGAGAGTGACCAGGTGAGATAGAACCACAGAATGGGCTGAGCTGGAAGGGACTTCAGAAGCTCCTCTAGTCCAACCCCCATTTGCACTCAGCAGGGACATCCTCAAGTAGATCAGGTTGCCCAGAGTCCTGTCAAGCCTCATCACGAATATCTCCAGGGATGGGGTCCCAACCACCTCCCTGGGCAACCTGTTCCAGTGTTCCACCACCCCCATGGTAAAGAACTTGTTCCTCACATCCAACCTAGATCTACTCTTCTCTGTGACATCTCCAGAAACACTACCAAAGCCACAGTGGAAATTACCTGCTAGAAACTGCTGAGTGTCAAAGAGCTTGCAGGTCTGGTCTCGCTCCAGCTTGTTGGGCCGGTCACTGCAGAGTGCCAGAGGCCCATCCCAGTAGATCCTGCTCTGGCAAAGTCTCTTAGCGTAGAGGCCATCAGGTGCCATCCACAGTATTACTCCCCGTTCCAAGTGGCTCAGCAGTTTTTCTATGTTCTTCCTCTGGCCATTATCCTCTGGATAAGGGAAGATGACTTGCTCCAGGCTGCTGACCTCATAACTTTGGCCATGGGATATTCTACAGCCTTCAGGACTAGAAGTTGTCACTTCCTTGACCAGTATTTCCCGGTAGTATAAGCAGATGTGGAGCCGGCCGTCTGCAAGAAGGGGAAATAAAGAAGAAGAGCATCACTTTGACACATCAGTCTGAACATTTGATGCTTCAGAGCTGCACTAAGACCAAGAGCCAAGTCTGAAAGAGATTTCTGAGCCTGGTAGGCAGCACCACCCAGAAGGCAGGCTCGCAACAGCCAAAACTATACACATAATACAAGTACTAAATCTGTTGGTACCCAGTGGGATGAATGCTCTCTCCTTTTATTGTCAGGGCTACTGATGTGGGAATTTAGTAGGAACTAACACCCTGCAGACTTCATGTTTCCATTTAAAAGGAAAAGTCTGGGCAGGACACGTTGCCACTGGTCACATTTTCTGAGGTCACATTACAATTAAACCCACGGCTGAGTTCACTTCCTCAGATTTAATTAGGAAGTAGCTGTTTCTCCCCAGATTTTGCATAAAAGAGGTTTCTGCAGAAGGGACCTGCAAGCTTATACTGAAGAGAAGCAGCTGCCTGCTCCAGCTTCCCAGCCTGGATCTCAGATAGCTCCTTGGTTGACTTGGCTGACCCCTGAAAATCACTCTGCACTGAATAGAAAGAAACACAGTATGTGTGCATATGAAATGTGCTTCCATGCAGACACACCACAGATACAGGTACAGACCCTGGTGCAGGAGAACAACCCTGCTCAAGACACCTGCTCAGCATCATGCTACAGGCTGATCCATTAGAATAGAATAGAATAGAATCAATCAGGTTGGAAGAGACCTCCAAGATCATCCAGTCCAACCTAGCACCCAGCCCTATCTTATTGCTGTGAGAAGCCCATCCATTTCCACACCACCTCCCAGGTTTTATTTACTAAGTTCCTCAGCATCCAGATGTCTGTATTTTAGAATAGAATAGAATCAACCAGCTTGGAAGAGACCTCCAAGATCATCCAGTCCAACCTGAAATAACTCCCCTTGCCTTTCCCAAGTGCCTCATTTTCCCCAGGAATCATTAAGTAGGTGGCACAAGGAGGAACACAGCAAGGTACCCAGATAAGACTAGGTTTTGGGGGGCTCATACCACATGAAATACTCAACTAAAAGTCACCGAGCTCCCCCAAACTATTGAAGCTCCCCTCACTTGGTGGCTCACTGAAGAAACCTGGCACTGACTCCGTGAGCCAGCAAAGCACTTCCAAACTTTAACAGCCTTCATCTCTTTCAGCTGGAGCTACACACACTTAAGTATCCCAGAAAACAGAGGCTAAAGGCCACACATCAAAACTAATTCACTCAAAAGGTTCCTCTTGGTTTTCCTTCTTTTTTTCTTCTCATCAGAAAGAAGAGATGGTGCCAGGGCAAGACAGAAGCGGAGCCTGTAGCCATGCTCTGCAGAAAGCCTGGAGGGGCTTGGACCTTACCTGACAGGGCGAGGGCTTCACCAGACCTTATGCTTGGCTCGATCGGGATGCCAGGAGCCTGGGACTCGGGAGGGGCACAAGCATAAAAGGTTCCTGTCACCTGACAACCTGTTTTCACAAACAAAAGTCAGTAACAGCTGCCTGAATCCCAAAGAAAAGCTTGGGCAGAGATCACACAGCCACGCACTAGTATCACAGTATCACAGTCTCACAGTATCACCAAGGTTGGAAGAGACCTCATAGATCATCAAGTCCAACCCTTTACCACAGAGCTCAAGGCTAGACCATGGCACCAAGTGCCACGTCCAATCCTGCCTTGAACAGCTCCAGGGACAGCGACTCCACCACCTCCCTGGGCAGCCCATTCCAGTGGCCAATGACTCTCTCAGTGAAGAACTTTCTCCTCACCTCGAGCCTAAACTTCCCCCGGCGCAGCCATCTGGGCCCCACCAGGAACTCTCTCTCTCTTCCCCTCTTTTCTTCTTAAAAATATGCTGTTTCCCAACTTTTCCAGGTCTGCCAGCTCAGCTGATCCATCTGCACCTCCCATTGTTTAGGCTGTATTTTGATTTGAGTCTGCATGAAATACCCCTTTAGCATATCGCTATTGCCCTTGGTCCTGTTTCCTTACCCAGCAGAATCCTCCTTTACAGGAGTGATTGGCACTTTTCACTAGAGTGCCCTGCAAAGTTGCCTGCTTAAACCAACCAATCCCAGGTAAGGAGTTTTACTAACCTCAGGTATAGCAATACAGCTGGAATTGACACTGCTTAAAGGATGGGTAAAGAAACGTTTGCAGCAGGAGGTTGTTAGGGCTTTGCTACTGGGATTATTCTTAGACCAATGCCATTCAGTAGGTGGGTTATAACAGAAGATGTTTTCCTCTCTTCCTTAACACCAGCAGAAGTCTTTGGAGGATGATGGGAATGACTTGCAGATAAGTAAACTCTGTGTTTCCCTAGTGGTAGGACCCACCACAACCAGGAGCTGGAGCAATACTGATACAAACCACTCACATTTCTTGGCACTTTTAATGAGAAGCTCAAAAGCAGCCACTAACAACTGCCTCCAAATCCAGAAAAGGTTAACTGCAGCAGAGGATGTGCCTCAGGACATTCACCTTGCCACCTCCACTTCTCATTTGCAAGTAGCTCAACTAAGATCTAGTGGAGGCTTGCAAAGATGCTGAGGGGACTGGAGCATCTCTCCAGGTAGGAACAGTTGAGAGACCTGAGTCTGTTTAGCCTGAAGAACAGCAGGCTGAAGAGGGGATCTTCTCAATGCTGGTCAATACCTACAGGGCATGGGACAAGAGGGTGGGGGCAGACTCTTCTCAGTGATGTCCAGTGACAGAAGAAGGGGCAATGGGGACAAACTGAAACTCAGGAGGTTCCTGAGAGAGCGTCAGAGCACTGGGACAGGCTGCCCAGAGAGAAGGTCATAGAATCAGTCAGGGTTGGAAGGGACCACAAGGATCATCTAGTTTCAACCCCTCCACCATGGGCAGGGACACCCTACCCTAGATCAGACTGGCCAGAGCCAGCCAAGCTATGGAGTCTCCTTCTCTGGAGAGATTCCAAATCTGCCCAGACATTGTGAACCTGTGGATAACTCTGCTTCAGCAGGTGGGTTGTACTGGATGATCTCCAGAGATGTCTTCTAATACCCACCATGTTGGGGTTTCGGGACTCTGCCTAATAACCCAAAGATTCTGCCAGAGAATGTTGCCCTGTACTGAGCATTTACTTCTTAGCAGAACCAAAGTTATCTCTGGACTGAAATCTCTGAAGAGCTGTCCTCTGAAAATGTAGCATCAGCTCTTACAAGTTCCTTCTCACTTTCCATCCCTTCTTGGTGCTTGTCACACAGCAAATGCCTGTACTGTCAGGTGAGTTATCCTGCAAGACTCTACAGCACAGTCTCCTTTCTCTTATATCTCATCCCCTGCAGACTTCAGCATTGGCAGTTCTAACAGTTCAGGCTTTTTTTGTTCCTAAGGATGCCGAGCTTGGAAAGCTTCGACTATGGCAGGCTCTGATACTTGGAGTTCTTCAGGGAAGGCAACATCCTTGTACTCTGTCTCTGCTGTACCAGCCCCAAGAGAGACTCAATCCATGACAAGCTGTCCCGTTGCCACAGCACTAAAATAAAGTCATAATTTCAGCTCTGCTCTGGGGACAACAATGCCATTCTAACCCACAAGGCTGGAGGGAAAACCTCACTGATGTCTGCCTCAGAAGGTCCAAAAGCAGAAAGCAGAGCTAAAGAGCACATGTTCCCATTTGGGGTTTTGGCAGGGGTGGGGAGGGGGGATTGGTTCCCTTCTTATGCTCAGGGCTTTGGAGACAGAAGACAACTTTTGGAGGGGCTGACTTGTGTCAGCTCAGAGGACTGCGTAGCCCACACACCACACGTATGGTGGCAAAGCAAAAGCCTTGAGGACAAAATCTCTTGCCATGGTCCCCATGGCTCTCTTTGAAGGGAGCCCAGCACCCATCTTCAGCCACTTCTGCTAATTCCTGTCAAAGCCACAAAGAAGAAGCCTGAAATCTGCTGTTTCTCTAGGTGACCCACCCCAGCAAGCAACCCTAAACAGCAGCATCTTACCGTTTTCACAGCCAGGTCCTTGCCAGTGATGGCTGCGAGCTGCAAAGGGGACACTGGCACACTGGTAGGGAATGTCAGGATGTGGCTGCTCCGGGGCAAACTCCCTCCAGTTCCGTTCGTGGGGCACCATGTAGTTTGGTACCTATTCAATTTAACAAGATAGTTCTCTTACTCAGCAGCTGTCACACCACTGTGATGCATGGATGGCATCACCTTCCACATCTCAGCTCCTCCATTATCTCTGACAAAGCCCACGGAGGTCTGGGCTTTGCCCAGGCTACTCAAATGGCACTTGGCCACCACCACAAATGAAGCTTTCAAACAAACTTCTCAACACTGGTGTAAATAATAAGCAGAGTGGAATGACAAAAGTCAAAGCCTCACTGGTAAATGCCCAGAAGAGCAAAGCTTTGCTGAGTGCATGTACTCTGGAATCAACAGAAGGGCAGGGCACCAGGGTCGGTCTATCACCCAACAGAAAAGGGATAAACAACACCAACTGGAACCAACTACCCTGTGGCCTCACATGACATTAGACAAGTTGCTTCTTGGATTCTCAGTCTGTGTAATAAAGTTTCTTCCCAGGGAGAACCAGAGAGCAAAGACAGACTCAGCACACAGCACAGAAAGGATGCTGCTCAGTGTACAATAGCGAGCAGGACACGTAGCTGATGTCATACCTGAGATGGTAGTGAAGTGTAAGGAGATGTTATTGGAAAGGAGTGGTTCATCATTAATGGTTGCTCCTCCAGGCTGATCTGTTTTGCACCTGAATTCATGAGAGGGATGAAGACAAATGTCAACCACAGCTTAAGGAAATGGGAAACTGGCACACTGAAGACAGAATCCCAGCATGGTGGGGGTTGGAAGGGACTGCTGGAGGTCATCTAGTCCAAGATCCCTGCTAAAACAAGGTCACCCAGAGCAGAGTGCTCAGTATTGCAATGTCCAGCTTGGCTTGGAATCTCTCTAGAGAAGGAGACTCCACAATCTCTTTGGGCAGCCTGGTCCAGCGCTCCAGCACCCTCACAGTAAAGAAGTTTCCCTTCATGTATAGGTGAAACTAACAGACCCATACAACCCAACTTGGAAGATAAATCCATACAACCTGACTTTGAGCAAGCATAGGACTAAAGTGGGGCAAGATTTGGGACAGAATTCCTGGCAGTCCATTCTGCTGGGCTCTCCAGGTCTCCCAGGGAGTGTTGCTCAGCCATACCCAGATGGTGGGTACATCCACAATGCCCTTCCTGGGTCCTTCCTGGCACTAGGAGCTTTTTGGAGACAAGGCAGCTGCAGGCTGGGCAGACTTCATTCTTAACTCTTCCCCCTGCAGCAGTTACTCGTTGTCCAGCTCAAAAGACTTCTGCTCCTCCCTGTATTCCAAATCAAGATCCAGCAAGCAATTTAAGGAGGTTCTTTAGCTTGCTTCTAGCTACACAGAGCTGGCAGGAATGCTCTAGCTGTAAAAGGGATTCTGCCAGTGATGTGCAGGACACTCAGCTGCATCTCCTGCAGGGTCTCTCTTCCACTACCCTGACTCAAACACCAGTGGTCTTTACACAGAGGCAGCCTTGTGAGTCATCAAGACAAGCTGTACTTGAGCCCCGCATTTTAGCTCCTTACATAGACTTAAAAAGGCTGTGGGGCCATCCCAGAAAAGCACATTTTGGTCCTCATCTGCTTAAAATGGGACATATTTACACTCACACAAGGAATCTGAGATGTTTTACCTTTTTTAGCTCCTTCTGGCACTATTCTGTACACTTTATAGGGATCTGAGATGTCCAGCTGGCTTCTCTCCACCAGCTCTTCAAAGTCATTGCTCTTGTTCAAAGCACACCTTAATCTTGTCTTCCAGGTAGGGGGGTCTGGTTTATCAATGCCCTCTCTGAACTTCCCTTTGAAAAGAGCCCAAGCCTAGAAACATTTGAGATAATCAAAAGAACAAGGGGTGGGGGGAAGAAAAAAAAAGAAAAGAGAAAAAGGAATCAAGTACAAGGTACAAATCCACAGTGCTCGAAACACCATCTATCTGTGTGCTTCTATGTGCGTGAATTTTACTCCCTATAGGCTGAGGCTGGCAAGAAAAAGCAGCATGGTAAGGCAGGGGAAAGTTGAGCAGGCAGAGGAAAAGGGAGAAAATGATCCAAGAAATAGATGTGCTGCAGTCCTACAAGCATTAAGCTCCACGAGGAGAAGAGGGAAAGGGCGTGTGGTCTCGACCCACAAACACAGGGAACACCAAGGCAAGAGCCAGGGCCACCCAGCAGAGCCAACTAAAGAGGAGGAGGTCCCCAAGCATGCCTCCTATGACCCCAGGCCCCAGCCCCATGCTGAGCCCTACCTTGAAGAGGGCAGCATCTTCCTCCCGGTTGTAGTCCTGCTTGCCAGCGTGCTTCCAGGGGATGCGGAAGATGCTCTTCTCGTCGTTCTCCCACACCAGCCCCGGGTACTTGCCGCTGTCGATCTGGTCGATCAGCCACTGGCGAAGCTTCCCGTTGCCGCAGCTCACCGAGTTCATCCCGCACTCACCTGGCTCCAAGTTCATGCCACTCAGCGTCAAAAGGTTGGGTGGGGGTTTTGGGATGCCTCACCAAGCCCACCTCTCCACACACGCCCAAGCACCAGCTCTCAGGGGAGCTGCAGAGGAAGGAGAGAGGAGCAGTTTTGAGGGGGAGAGGAAAACCCACGGGTCAGATCCTGACCCAAGTCCCCGTGTAGAGCCCCACCATCGGTCCCCAGTGCCACACATAGGACATCAAACAGCAGCTTCTGTGTGCAAATGGGGCCTCCAGGACCCGGGAAACACGGTACAGAGCCTCAGGAAGCTGGGCACAGCCCCACACACACCTACCCAGGCAACACTCATGCTGCAGACTGACAGACTTCCCCCTGTCCCGACACTGTTTTGCATGAACGTACCGGGGGGGGGGTTGACATTTTCACTGTGAGTGACTTGAGGAACAAAGCCCTTGTCCTGCTCAGAGATGGGTGGGTTATTTTAATCTTATTTTATTTTCTAACCAAATAAAAGAGAAGAAAAAAATGGCACCAGATTTTTTTTTTTTGGTCATCAGCTAGGGTACATACCTGGTGTTAGCACACACAGAATTTAGAGGGACTCACAGAAATTCATCATTCATACAGCTGATAAGTGTAAGATCAAAGGAGTTTTCACAAGCTCACTTAAGCAAGGCACACTGGAACAGGTTATGCCCTAGGTATACCTACCCCTCCAACTGCTCCTAACATGCATAGATAGAGTAGGATCCAATTCTATAGATTGCAAATACCTGTAAGTGGGAAGACATCAACCTACAGAAGAGCCTGGCAGGGGGCCCTTGTCCCCAGGAACACAAGAGCTTGCAGCCAGCGGCACACAGCCCTTGCTGTGTGCATCCCTAGGTGGTGTGAAGGTCCTGATGTGAGGTCACCAACGGCAGAGATGGGCCTTTGGTTTTATCTCCTTGATCTGAAAGTGCTTGAATGCTCCTGAAGCTTCATTTGGTAGGGTTCCACCACCACCACCAGACTTGCATCTTAATAGATAGATGTGGTGCTGGAAGATGTGGCTTAGTGGTGACCTGGCAGTGCTGGCTTAATGGCTGAGCTTGGCAATGATTCTATGATTCTAATAAAAAAGTCATTCCTTACCCATGGCCTTTGCTTCTAGTCACAAAGGAGGCTTTAAGAGGTCCTTGGAAAGGTACTCGTGAGAGGCAGTAACCCTCACACCTCTCCTCACCGACAGCATCCCCCAGGACACTAAACACGATCTCCAGCTTCTCCTCTGGACACAATGTCTTTGAGGGGCAGTCAGGATCACAGATAACAGAATCAATCCCATCATGGTGGGTGTTGGAAGAGACCTCTGGGGATCTCCTAGTCCAAATCCCCTGCTAAAGCATGGTCACTCACAGCGGGTTGTCCAGGACTGCAGTATCTAGGTGGGGTTGGAATCTCTCCAGAGGAGGCGACTCCACAACCTCTCTGGAACAGAACAGGTTCCCACTGGAGCCTGCACAAGACGCCAGACAGCCCTTTCCTACGCCTTGCAGAGGGCACAAAGTGCGTCCACCCATCCATTCCCACAACACTCCTCAGGGCATGGAGAATTACACAGAGAGAGAGAGAGCATCAAACGGGCAGTGCCGGGGCCAGGGCACGCTTCGCCTCGGGAGCAGACGAGGGGCAGGTATTCTTACTGTGCTTTAATTAGGGAGGAAACCAATTATTGGGGAGGGAAAGAAAAATAAAAAGAAAAATGAGGAAGAAAAAGTCCAAAGGGTTGCTGAGGTGCTGCCAGCACCAGAAGAAGCCCAAACGGGGACCAGCCGTGATACCCACACCGCCCACCCCACCGCACTCCCCGGCCCGTCGGGTCCCGCCGTGCGGGCTGCTCTGGTCGGGTCCCGGAGGGGGCTCCCCAGAGCTGGGGTTGGGGCAGAGGAATTCCTGCTTCTTACCTCTGTAGCGGCTCCGGGAGCGGGCAGGAGCCGCCGGCTGCCGGGGCGGCTGCTGGGACCGGGCACAGCGTGACTGGGCCGGTGGAACCGGGAAGTTTCTTTATATGATGGGAGGGCAAGAGGAGGAGAAGGAGGGTGGGGGGAAGAGAGGCGGTCCGCGGCGCGGAGGTGGAGCCGGCGGAGGAGAGCGGGGACTTTGCGAGCTGGAAAACATCTGAGGCAGTGACACATGCCCATTGCTGGTAAACACCGGCGGCGGGGTGGGGAGAGCCGAGCCCGCGCTGGGCTTTTTTTCTATCTATACAGCCAGACACATCTACATAAATAGCACGGGGAAACTCCTACCGATGCTAGCCAGGCGGCTTTTACTGTAAAAAGACCCAGATAGATACACCCACCACAAACGGTGGCTGAGACGGCGCCGGTTGGGCCCCCGGGGTGCTCGGAGAGACTGTGGGGCCATCTGCACACCCACCCGTTCGCTCGCTCGCTCACCCAGCCCGCCAGCCAGCCCTCTTTCTCTTCCTCCCTCCTTCTCTTTCTCCCACCGCGGCATGCCTGGGGCACTGCTTGCCACCCATTCCGGCTTTGCCTGGGCCACCAAGCCGGGATGGTGAAGGGGATGGTGGAGAGGATAAGAAACTCTTTGAAGTGAGGGTGAGTCAGTGAGTTTGGAGCTCCAGGGTCTCCCCCAAGAATCTGTAAGGTGTGAAGCACGGGACAAAGTTGGGGGGAGCAGTGGCGCTGCATCCTGCAAGCGGCAAGATCCAACGGAGCAGTGGCATCTGGAGCCTGTGGAGCTGCTCCTGCACCATTGAGCTCAGGGGATGATGCCCTGGGACTGCTCATCTTAAGTACCAGAGCCGGGGCTGGGTGCTGGAGAACCTCAAAGTCCTCTCCTCTAACGCGGGAGGGTGACAGTGCAAGATCCAGGCTTGCATGAAAGCCGTTCTCGCCACATTTCGGATCTGAAACACGTGTTTCATGCCACAACACTTTTCTTCTTATTGTTCTGTTTCAACGTCTCCAACACACATCCATCCACATCCTTTCTGCTGTAACGTCTCAGCTCAAGAAACCAGTCATCAGGCTGCGCTGGCAGGCTGGAGGGTACCCGCAGGCTCCGGGATATTGCAAATCTTCAACGCCATCTTCTGAAATTTACATGTCATTATCACCGCCTTTTGAGGGAGAAGTGAGAAGCACAGGAGGGTTTAGGCAGCAGGTCTGTAACACCCCATCCACCCTCTAAAACAAGAGCTGGCAGTGCCCCATCCCAAATCTTTTCCATCATGAGTTAAGGCACCTCTAGAACATTAACATATGTCTCTGAGATTGGAGGTGATTGATGTGAGGCTACCATCCGTCGAGATGAGCAATCACAGCTTTACCAAAGAGCAGCTAGAAAGGCTTCCTAAAAACTGGGTTTCTGTTCCTAGGGGCAGGAGTGTGGTACTCAAGGTGCCAACAGTAATTTCATTGAGTACATCTTGAAACACATTACTGTAAAACAAACGCTCCTGGGGACTTTTCTCTTCAAAACAGCAAATTCTGGGCCAGTGTGAAACATGCAGATTTGGATCTGCATGAGGTTGAACCCTCCAGAGGTTAAAAAAACCCCAACACTTACCTTAAATGCTGGAGAACATTTTGGATGAAATAGCTGTTCTTGCCCAAAGAAATGTGTGGGTGGATAGAGAGGTGAGTGAGTTACACATCTTATGGATGCATGTAGTGACAGGATGAGGGGGTAACAGCTTCAGATTGGAAGAAGCTCCATTTAGGTTAGATATTAGGAGGAAATTCTTCCCCATGAGGGTGATAAGGCACAGGAACAAGTTGCCCAATGGAAGAAGCTCCATTTAGGTTAGATATTAGGAGGAAATTCTTCCCCATGAAGGTGATGAGACACAGGAACAAGTGGCCCAATGGAAGAGGCTCTGTTCAGGTAAGATATTAGGAGGAAATTCTTCCCCATGAGGGTGATAAGGCACAGGAACGAGTTGCCCAAAGAAGGTGTGGAGGCTCCAAGCATGGAAAAGTTCAAAGTGAGATTGGATGGAGTCTCCCTGTTCATGGCACTAGGACAAAACTATATAGCCTTGAAGATCCCTTCCAACCCAAAACGTTCTGTGACTCACAGATCTTTGAGAGACTCACAAATCTTTGAGAGAAGACAAAAGCAACCAATCTTTGAGAGAAGACAAAAGCAACCAATCTTTGAGAGAAGACAAAAGCAACCATAACCCACCCCCCACCGCCCGGCAGCATATACATGGGCAATCATGGGGGTTAGTGGAGCAAGGACTCAATTAGGATGCTCTCTCCAGTCACCCAAATGTTTGAGGCAGTGCTCAGAGCCCTGTGTGCACACTCAGCTTTTGCACAGATGTCTTCAAGTGAGTAAAATGTGCTAATCTCCTTAGCTTGACCGACTCCGTTACTGGGGGTTTCTGTGCCTCAACCACCGAAGGCGGCAAAAAGAAGAAGTTTGAGACCACCTCTCCAGTCCGTCAAGTAGAAAACTCTGATCAATAACACAACTGTGGTGTCTGCATGAATTGCTGCAGCAGTTTGCCAGCAAACTTTCATTGGGTGCTTTTTTTTTTGCATACATGAAGAGACAATTTGTCTCCAGCCAGCCTGGCTGGTGAAGTGAACGCTTGCAGCGCCTCAAGCCTGTTCATCTTTGTCTAGCGATTTCCACAGCACCACAAGTGCCTGACCCTTCAAACATTGCCAAAAAACCCCCACTTGCTTTCATGGAAGTTCTCAGTGCTGGTGACTGGTGTGAAAATGTTCTTGCTGCTGTTTCACCACGACAGTCACCACTGGGGCCCTGGTTTTCACACTCTGAAGGTCATACTGACTAAAGGCATACCAGCAAAAGTGACTGTTTCTTCTCAACAGTCATTTGCAAGCCCTCGGTGCATAGAAAGCTGTCTACTGCTTTCACCAAACCCCTCTGAAGTCCCACTGACTCACCTGGGAATTGCACCCAAGTGCAGAAAAGTGAGGCCAGATCAGATGGAATGCTGCAGGCTCTCTGAAATGGATCCCTGTGGAGAAGCGCGAGGCAAAGGGCACATGCATTAAACACACTTGCACTCTGGAGTTTGCTGCTTCTTTCCTTCAGCAAAGTCATTCTTGAACTGCCAGGTGCAAAGGCTCTCCTACCTCCCCCAAAACTCATCAGTCTCCAAGACACAAGGATCTGTTGAAACAGTACATCTATCAGCAGAAGTCTTTAGAGGATTGCTGCTCATCTTGGGGCCCTCTCCTCACTGGAGACCACCAAAACCCCTTGGATTGCTGGGGGAGGGGTGGTGGTATGTTTCCTTCCTCTCTTATTTATCTTTCCACATGTTTTTAGCCATCTGTGGTTATTCTTGGATCATTATTAACACCCTACCCACCAGCAGCCTGATAACATTTCTGTTTTCCCAAGTGCCACAGTAAATTGCTGTGGTAGGATCCAGAGGAGTGCAACTGAACAGCCCTTTCTTGGCTATAGATCCAAATTAGACAAAAGGTAGAAATGTTTTGCATTGAGAGTGGTGAGACACTGACCCAGGTTGCCCAGAGAGGTGGCAGATGCCCCAGCCTAGCAAACATTCCAGGTCAGGTTGTCTGGGGCTCTGAGCAACCTGATCTAGCTGAAGATGTTCCTGCTCATTGAAAGGAGTTGAACTATATGACCTTGACAGGCTCCTTTAGACTCAAACCAGTCTGTGATTCTATTCTCTGATCTATTCTCTGATGTGTTTCAGTGCTCTCCAGCCTGGCTGGGACAGGAGATTTAGGCAAAGTGAGTCTCAGGAGCAGATAGCTGAAGCGAGGAACAACTCCTGCTCAGATCTGAGGACTCTAAACGTGTGACAAACCTTCTGACATGGAAACATCCATTTGTAGATGTATGTCTCCTTGAGGTCAGAAGCTGCTGGTGGGTACCTAACATGTTTGTTTCTATTGCAGGTTCAAGGGGCAATTACCAACTGCCGTTGCTGTCTGAGGAAAACACCACTGGCTTTTGCTCTTTCCTGCTCCTTTGCTTGTGGGCTTTTTGTTGGAGA
Source organism: Tricholaema leucomelas (assembly GCA_013400475.1). Taxonomy (NCBI): domain Eukaryota; kingdom Metazoa; phylum Chordata; class Aves; order Piciformes; family Lybiidae; genus Tricholaema lacrymosa; species Tricholaema leucomelas. The sequence goes on along the minus strand of WAAF01006885.1, from coordinate 6,819 downwards.
ACCCAAAATCTCAGAGTTTTGTGGAAAGGGGAAACACTCAAAAGTAAAAACCTCAGCTTCTTACTCTCCTTTAATGCACCTTGTATCAAGTGACAGCAAGTACCTTTACCAGTCTCTGACTTTTAAAGGACCATCCCCAACACAAAAGTTTTGGAGAGACAATCTATCCTGAGTGCTTTTAAAGCAGAGCAGAGAACTGTTTTTAGAAGAATGGTCCTAATGTGGCCACCTTGTGACCATTTTGGCTTTAGCCAATCTTTGCTGGCTGTCATACCAGCATCATCTAAGTACTGTGCTCAGGTTCACTCTATCTAAGCTCAAGCCCACAACATTTCCTGGATTTCACAGGATGTTAGGGGCTTGGAAGAGACCTCTGGAGATCGTTGAGTCCAACCCCCTCCCTGCCAGAGCAGGACCAGGGTTTGTGCATTTTGGGGCTGAGCTTCCACTTCAAAGACACCGAGTTATGAGTAACCCAGAAAATTTACTTGGAAAGGAAAAGGATTAGGATGCCTCAAAAAGAAAAACAAAAAAACCCACTTAAAAGCTAAGAGCTGAAAACTAAACACAGAGCATTAAAACCTCCACGTACTGCCTCTGTGTTGTCCATCCTTCTCTGCTGCCTGCTGTGATCCTTTGTTCAATATCAAACTTTGGGTCTTCTGTTCTTTGGAGTTGGAGCATCCTTGTGAAAAGCAAATTGGGAAGTTAAATGAAGGGCCCAGAAGTGCTCAGGAGCTTTGGGAGGTTTCACAGAAACAACAGACAGAATCACAGAAGTATTTTCCCACTGAAATGATGCTAAGGTCACCGAGTCCAGCCCTTGTCTAAATCTACCAAGTCTGCTGCTAAACTACATCACTCAGTACCACATCTCCATGTTCTTTAAACACCTCTGGGGACACATGTGGCTGCCACTGGGATGTCCTTGCCTTGAGGAAACCAGGAGGCTCTTCCCTCACTTGTGGCCATTGCAGGGTGGAAACCACTGGTGGTACATTCACCCCTTTGAAGGAGCTGTTTAAGCAACAATAGGTATAACATAACCTGCACAATCTCAAACAGGCTGTGGTTGCATCCTATCTTGCTTACTGGGGGGTAAATCCTCAGCCTGGAGTTACTGAACAGGTGGTGAGGAGGTGCAGATGGTTCTGAGAAGGAGGTGGTGGCAATGGTCTAGCAGTTTGTGTGACCTTCTTCTTCATAGACTTAAAAGAGGAACTCACAGCCCCCATTTAGTGAGCAGGGGGGGCTGCAATATGAACTATTTAAAGAATACAAATCCACTCATGAGTTGCTCTTCCTTGGACAGCAGCACAAACAATCTGTGTGCATTTCTGTGTCAGGGAGAATCCTCTCTTATCACAGAATCAACCAGGTTGGAAGAGACCTCCGAGATCATACAGTCCAACCTATCACCCACAGAACCTATCACTCACAGTGGGACCAGGCAGGTTTGGTTGTGACCTAGAGAGAATGAACACGATCCCCAAATGAGCAAACAGTGGATTTTCACTCTGAAAAGCAGTGAGTCTGCCTTTTAAGACGTGCAGAAGAATGATTTAAAAGGAAACAGGTCTTGCTAAGCAAGATTTTCAGTGAGGGGTGAGAACAGGAGATAGAGAGGACATCCAGTCAGAGTTTTTCCTGCTATCAGTGGTCACTCTGGCACACACAGAAACATGTAAGTGCTTTCTGAAAGCTGTCAGAAACATGAAACATTCTCATAAGCTGCAACACCAAATGCAATCAAACATCACTTTACAGCACTGTGCTAGAAGGACTCCTGGGTCCTCAGCAGCTTCAGCTCCAGTGCTTG
>WAAF01006884.1:113759-154283 GCA_013400475.1 Tricholaema leucomelas | reverse complement strand
CCAGTACTCCCAGGTCCCTGTCTGCCTGGCTTCTCTCCAGCCACCCTGTCCCCAGCTGCTTGGGGCTGTTGTGGTCAAAGTGTAGAACCCTGCACTTGGCCTTGTTCAATCTCATCCCATTGACTTCTGCCCACCCATCCAGCTTGCCTAGGTCACTCTGCAGGGCTCTCCTACCTTCCAACAGATCAACACCTAATGGATCAACACCTGCTCCTAGCCTGATGTCATCTGCAAACTTACTGATGCTGGACTCAATTCTCATCCAGATCATGTGAGCTCCATCTTGCATAGCAGCACTAACTTGCAGTTTTCTTGAACCACAGAGCTAAATTTAGGATGAGATATCCTGTTCAGTTGCTTCAGTCACTATCTTTGTGGCACGATGTTTAGTTGAGCATCTCGCTTCAGCAACCACACTGCAACACTGTCACCATCATATCCCGTAGGTACTCTGAACAGTCTTGAGAAGTCTTGAAATACACATCTCTTAAAACATACTTTATATTTATGTGTTTGTTTAATCATTGTCAGTCCTGAAGGAAGTAGATTATTAAATGGATTTCTCTGTAATGAGTAATATTTTAATTAACATAGAATCATCCTTGCTTTAATTTCTTATTACTTTAATCTTTAGACTTCACATTTCTCTTCCTACTTGCAAGTATCTTGGACAAAAATTGGGCTTTAGAACTTTACTTTCAGAAAAAAAGTCTCATTAACTCACCCTGGCAAATATTTGCTAATAGTGTAATGGTGACCACACAGCTTAGAGCTTGTTTTTGTCATCTGGCAAGGCAACTGTCTGAGGAGAAGCAATTAAAATATCACTGCCCACAAACTGCTTATAAATGTAAACAGTAGCACTGTGGAATATCTCTATCACTATTAAGTGGTAACCTTAAACTATTACTAACATGGACAGGCCATCACTAGATATTTACTGAGTCACACAAAGCTGGGCTGCAGCTTCATTATCTTGCACAAGACCAGACTAGACTTATAATGATCTGCAGAGACCTAAATTAGAGATTTACAGACTGAAAGAGAAAATAAAATGTCTGTGGACTGAGTTATGGATTGTCAGAAAGTGATACCAGGATGTGTAATCAGTGCAGTTTTATTGATCTCCTTTTACTGCCCCCTTTCCTGATTCACCCCATTTTATAATCCTGGAGCTCTGTGATAATTCATACATAGGCAAAGGGATTTCAATTACAACTCCTTTCTTGAACATCAGTGAAAAAAATGGTTTCAGTTATTTGTGCAGAAGAGATTCGTGAGAGATGAAGGAAAGGGAGGAGTAGAGACTGATTCAGATTTTCTAGGTTAGGCAAGCTTTTAGAATCATAGAACCATAGAATCAGTCAGGGCTGGAAGGGGCCACAAGGATCATCCAGTTCCAACCCCCCTGCCATGGGCACGGACACACTACCCTAGAGCAGGCTGCCCACAGCCTCAGCCAGCCTGGCCTGAAACACCTCCAGGCAAGGGGCCTCAACCACCTCCCTGGGCAACCCATTCCAGGCTCTCACCACTCTCATGCTGAACAACTTCCTCCTCACATCCAGGCTGAACCTACCCATCTCCAGCTTTGCTCCATTCCCCCTAGTTCTGTCACTACCTGATAGCCTAAAAGGTCCCTCCACAGCTTTTAGTAGGCTCCCTTCAGATACTGAAAGGCCACAAGAAGGTGACCTGGGAGCCTCCTCTTCTCCAAAGTGAACAGCCCCAACTCTTTCAGTCTGTCCTCATAGCAGAGCTGCTCCAGCCCTCTGAGCATCCTCGTGGCCCTTCTCTGGGCACGCTCCAGTACGTCCGCATCCTTCTTGTAACTGGGGCTCCAGAACTGGATGCAGTACTCTAGGTGGGGTCTCAGCAGAGTGGAGTAGAGGGGGAGAATCACCTCCCTCGACCTTCTGGCCACACTGATGCAGCTCAGGCTCTGGTGGGCTTTCTGGGCTACAAGTGCACACTGCTGGCTCATGTTGTGCTTCTCGTCCATCATTTTCATGGAATACAATTAGCAATTACTAGTAGTGGGAGTATTTATTACTGATATCAGAGCTTTTCCTTTGGGATATGCATTCTGTAAATGCCAAACCCAGAAAATATGTTAACATATAAATACATATGACAGAGCGTGAGAGAAAAGAGGTAGGCAGAGCTAAGGCCATTCAAAAGAAAATCAACATATAAAATATAAAGCCAGTCAGGTCTTCCAGTGTCCAGTATCCTGCTGCTGAAATCTGTTTTGTGTTTATCAGTATTCAGAATAAAAATAGTTTTTAGAGTGAAGGTAGCCCATTAAAAACAGATGAGGAGATGAGGTCAGCTCTTTCTTTCCAAATTGATGAATTAGTCTGTTTTAAACTAGATATTTGGGGAAGAAAAAATGTTGAGCAAAGTTTAAATAATGAGCTTGAGACTGTCTTTGTTGGCAGATTTCAATAAAGCAACAGATTGATTTCTTTTTAAAATGTATATACATATATTTAGATTTAGGGTTTATATATAAACCTATGACTTGGTGTAAAAATAAGCAGCAGTGATACTGGTGATGTATTTAATGAAATATACAGGTAATGTATTTAATGAAATGATAGGAGGTAATTGCTAAAAGTAACAGAAACCAATATCAGACTGTCAGAAAATTTCCATGCCCTCTTGACATTGAATTGTTTATATGTTGACAAAGAAATTGTCATTTATCACTTCTCATGTTCCCATGCCTGTAATACTATAGCCTAAATCAGTACAGAGAACCCCAATTTAAAATACCCTTGAACTATTTAGAAGAAAGCTTAATAAAACCTGCCCTTTCCTTGCTGTGAGATCAGAGTGTTGCTTCTCTGGCTTGGTGCACTGGAAGGTCTTTGTCTCAGCCTTCTCACTCTGTTGTGCTCCATCTTTGCTCCTCCCTGCTGCCCTGCCACCCCCTGCCTAAGGCCATTATCCTGTCCTCCTGGTGCTCCTGGCCAGGACTTCCAATCCCTGATTTCTGTTGGATGATGAAATCTGGAGTGGGTCTTAGGAGCCAATGTGGAAGTGGATCTTGGTTCCTGGTTACTAAAGGCTGACAAAAGTGTTTTGCCCATAATGCTTTTGTTCCTAAGGTTTAGAGTGTGGAAGATGCAATTGATTGTCCCCCTATAAAATCAGCAACATAGAGAGAAAAGTAGTAAGAGATTTTCATCGTTGTGTTTGATGAAATAGGTTTTGGCATAACATGCTACTTCAGCATTTATTATTTATGTTATTTTTATCTTGTCAGACTTAATCTGCAGTATGGTTAATCTTTAATGGATTTAAAGCTGCCTGCAAGGTGTTGGAAATGATATGCGAAAACAAGAAAATTCTGTAGCCACTGTTACTTCCTGCACCGGTGACATACCCATAGAACAGCATTTAACTATTCTAATGAAGGGTTTACAGCTCAGGGAGGGTGTTAGAATAAGATATGAAAAAGACTGCTCCTAATGTCTCCCTGCTGACTTGGATATGTGGCCATACCAGATTCTGGATGAATCAAAATCTCCAAGCCTCATTTTTTTGCCTTCTCCATCAAACAGAGAAAAGCACAGCTGCAACCTTTTGTAGTTTGCATGTGGGGATTTCTCCATGCTGTTGCTCTGTATGTGATCTCAGAAGAGGAAGAGAGCCAGATCTGTCTTTACTTTCTCCACCTGTCTGTTGACAGCTTTGGAAGGGGAGCAAGCACTGGAAATTCTTTGTCTGTCTGCATGCTTCAGAGTGCTTCTGAAAGCATGGGCTCAAAATTTGAAACTAACATCACAGTAAAAATGTAAATGGCTGTTGCTTTTTGAAAGTTGTCCTTAGTGGCTATACAGGTAAAATTTATTGGGGTCAAATAGTGGTGTCCTCTGGGTTTGGCCAAAACAAAATAAAAATCAGCTGGTTTCTTCTTCATTTGCATTTGAAGCCTATGAGGGTTTGCAAATTAGCATTTAGCCAAAAAGCTGACTTGAAAACACGGATGGAATTGTTATCTTTACTCTCTGCTCCTTCCATGACTATGCAAGAGAGGGACTGAGTATGTTCTCTAAAACCCTTCATTTGCATCAGTTTTGGAATATATTCTGGCAATAAATGTTTGAAATGAAGTCAAGAGTTAAGACTAGCTCTTGAAAATTGAAAAGGTAACAAATGATGGGCTCAAAATGAATTAAAAAGGTTTTATTCAGGTAATAAAAAGCAAGCAGACAGCGCTGGGTGCCGTGGGGGAAGTTCTCCACCAACAAGCACAAGTTAGTTCCTTAGTTTGTGGTTGTATGTTATGATTCTATATACATAATGTATCTCATTTAAGGGGGAAGAAAACAAAAAGGAAAAATATAAAATATGTGCTGCAGAAATCCTTGCAGCAGTTTGAAATACTAGAAAGAAGTTACTAGGCTCCATATAGCAGCTAAGGGAGCTGGGGGTGTTTGGCCTGGAGGAGAGGAGGTTCAAGGTTGGCCTCATTGCTGTCTACAACTACCTGAAGGTAGTTCTCTTCCCAGAGAGAGTAAATGACATTGGAATGGGCTGCCCAGGGAGGTGGCAGAGTTGCTGTCCCTGGAGGTGCTCAAAAAAAGCCTGGATGAGGCACTTAATGCCATGGTCTAGTTGATTGGCTAGGGCTGGGTGAAAGGTTGGACTGGATGATCTTGAAGGTCTCTTCCAACCTGGTTGATTCTATGATTCTATGTTTCTACTTAGTACTTTTGCTTAATTGATTTATGGATTATATCCAGAAATGCAAGTCTCAGAAATTTTGAATCTACTGAAATTGCTGTGAAATGTTCACCTCATTAGAGTCAAGATTCCTTAGAGTGTATTCAATTCATAAATATCTGGAGGTCATAGTGAAAGTGAAGGACTCCTTCCTTCAACACACTATCAACTGAAATAATAACCCAGATACGATTTGTTTCTAATTGATTTTGCAGTTAGAAGGTAGCAAATATCCTCTGCCTTACTCTTTCGTGGACATATTAATATAATGTAGGTGAATTAGCTAAACTGATTGATCTAATGAAGTGTTATACCATACATCAAGGAACTTTAGTCTGTTTGCCTTATGAAATGTCAGCATGTCTCAAATGGTTCCTCAAAAGAAACTGCCAGATTTAGTAAAAGGAGCTTCAAATGATTTAAATTACTGCATAAAACTCTCAACCATTTAACCACAGGAGCGCTTCAAATCTCTTGCTTTTCAGCCTTCTTAACCTGATGCATATACTAGTTTCTAATTTGTTAATTAATCATAGAATCATAGAATCAAGCAGGTTGGAAGAGACCTCCAAGATCATCCAGTCCAACCTAGCACCCAGCCCTAGACAATCAATTAGACCATGGTACTGAGTGCCTTATCCAGTTTTTTCGTGAACACCTCCAGGGACGGTGACTCCACCACCTCCCTGGGCAGCCCATTCCAATGCCAATCACTCTCTCTGGCAACAACTTCCTCCTAATATCCAGCCTAGACCTCCCCTGGCACATCTTGAGACTGTCTCTCCTTGTTCTGTTGCTGGTTGCCTGGGAGAAGAAGCTGACCCCACCTGGCTACAACCTCCCTTCAGGTAGTTGCAGTCAGCAGTTAGGTCACCCCTGAGCCTCCTCTCTCCAGCTAAACACCCCCAGCTCGAAAGAATATTGGAGTACTTTGACAGGAAAGACCAAAAGTGGATTCTGTCCATAAAATATGTCACAAACATAACAAAGATAATTTTCAAAGAAGGCATAAATATGGCAATCAGTTGCAGGATTGTGAATTTACAGTTGCTCATCATTTACTAGGAAAAAAGTAAAGTGAATGCAGAATGTATGCAAAATTGGAGGAAAATCCTAATAGGTTTAAAAAACCTTCAGTTTTAATAGATTTCCATGCTGGATAATCTGCTTCACAATTTTTTAAGTTAAAATACTGAGAATCCCTTACTCATTACTTCAGAGTCATGTTGTGCTACTTTGAAGCTGGCTAGAATATTTTGGTGAGAAGAACTCGATTATAGGCTGTGAAAAGAAAACAATGCTGACATCTAATTCACTCATAGGCTTGCTGAGATGTATAAAAACAAGAACACAAACATAGATAACACAATTGCTCTCTGTCTCTGGGGCTGCATGAACTCTAACCTAACTTGCTGACTGACTAATCCATCTGCTTCCTAACTCCCCGGCCAACCCTCCAAACTCACCTTGAATGTAAGACAAAGTTTGGGGTAAGGTAGAGGGGTGGGAAGAAGGTGGAAGTGTGGTTGGGAGCCCCCCCTGGAGACTCTGGTTTCTGGGAGGGCTGTTGTGTTTCTGTATTACCTTTTAACTTGTATATTTCTGTCTATAGCAGCATATATTGTAACTATCTGCTTGTATATTGTGCTAAGCTGTAAATGTGAAGCTTCATTCTTCAGTATCCAGGGCAGCTGAGTCTAGACTGGGTGATTTTCTTTAGTGGGGGGAGGTGGGGCCAGATAACACTCAAACCAGCATAGATGTTAAACTGAAGGATAAGGCATCATGAAAGACTATCAGAAGAACTGATAAAGCAGACATGTAAAGAGAGGCAAGTGATGAAACATCTTAAAAACCTCTCAGAGTTTTGTGAAGGATACGGAAAATAAGAACAATACAACTCATGAAATGCACAATGTTCATTTCATAAAAGCTTGCAAGCACTGGAAAACTTTTATAATTGCAGAAGTAATCACAACTTTACATGTCTGTTTTTCTTTTCTCACATGTCCTTTGGCCAAAAATGAAATTCAAGTTGTTAACATCTGTCGTGGTTTGGGTGTTCCCTGTCCCTCCTTCCCCCCCCATCCACACACACTTTAGAAATCACCCAGACTAGACTCAGCCAGCTCTGGAAATATGAATGAAGCTTGTATTTACAGCTGGCACAATATACAAGCAGATAGTTACAGTATATGCAGTTATAGACAGAAATATACAAGGTAAAAGGTAATACAGAAACACAACAGCCCTCCCAGAAACCTGAGTCCCCAGGAGGGCCTCTCAACTGCCCCTTCACCTTCCCCCTACCCCTCTCAACCTTACCCCAGTCCCAAGGAAGAATGGAGGTTCAGCCAGGGGGATTAGGAAGCAAAAGTGGATCAGCCAAAGAAATGGAGGGTGAGGTTAGAGAGTAAGATGCAGTTCAGCCAGCAGCCCAAGCGAGAGTGGAAGTGCCGAGTGTGTTATCTATGTTTTGCTTTCCTCTTTTTACACATCTCAGCAAGCCAATGAGGGAAGTAGACATCACCATTGTTTTCCTTTCACAGCCTGTAATCTAGTTCTTCTCACCAAAACATTCCAGCTAGCTTCAAACTAGCACAACATCCCAGATAGAGACCAATGCTAAATTGCAAATTAATTATGTTTAAATCAGAAAATAAAAATTAAGGAAGATCACACCAGTATTTGTCCCAAGAGGTTAGCTTCAAGATAACTTCAAATAGCCCAGTGTAATGAAAATTCTATAATGATGAATTACAGCATAGACAGTGTGTCACAAAGAAATTAATATGCTAAAATTGTAATCAGATATAATTGGGCTTTCAATACAGAAATAAACAAAATTGCTGATCTGAAAAGGAATTAACATTGATTGCACGTTGAATAAACTCTATGTGTTTGGAATGTCCTGATTTATTGAGATGGAAACAGCTTCTAAGACCATTAACATAAAGATTTAATGAATGTGTCATGAATTTTGCCAGCTACTGCAAAGAGTTAGAAACTATTTAAAAATATAATTTTATTTTAATACTGAAAATCAATATAAAAATTGCAAGAGAAGCAATCTCAAATAAAAAGACTGGACACTTAAAAAACAAAAGCTCATAATAATGACCAGGAAACAACAAAAGCTGCTAACATGCATCATGGTCGTTGCTATTTCAGATGTGAAAACTTGTTGTCTTTCATGTTTAAATTATCAAATCTTTGCCTTTTGAAGAAAAGTAACATGTCCAGGAAATACATATCTTTTTTGTTTAAAAGTAGTGTTTATGTTTCTGTGTTTCTCAGTGAGCAGTCTCTCTTATCATAGAATCATAGAATCAACCAGGTTGGAAGAGACCTCCAAGATCAGCCAGTCCAACCTAGCACCCAGCCCTAGACAATCAACTAGACCATGGCACTAAGTGCCTCATCCAGTCTTTTCTTCAACACCTCCAGGGACAGTGACTCCATCACCTCCCTGGGCAGCCCATTCCAATGCCAATCACTCTCTCTGGCAACAACTTCCTCCTAACATCCAGCCTATACTTCCCCTGGCACAACTTGAAACTGTGTCCTCTTGTCCTGTNCTTCTCTGGACATATTCCAGTATCTCAACATCTCTCTTGAAGAGCCCAGAATAGGACACAGTAGTCAAGGTGTGGCCTGACCAGTGTTGAATACAGGAGAAGAATAACCTCCCTTGTCCTACTGGCCACACTGTTCCTGATACAGGCCAGGATGCCATTGGCTCTCCTGGCCACCTGGGCACACTTCTGGCTCATGTTCAGCTACTATCTACCAGTACCCCAGGTCCCTTTCTTCCTAGCTGCTCTCCAGCCACTTTGTCCCCAGCCTGTAGCGCTGCTTGGGGTTGCTGTGACTCAGGTGTAGAACCCTGCACTTAGCCTTGTTAAATCTCATCCTATTGGCCTCTGCCCACCCATCCAGCCTGTCAAGGTCCCTACTTTTAAATACCTGCCCTTTGAGGAGTAGCCAAAAACTGTAGGACTTGTTACTTTCATATTTTATCTTTCTGTGCTCTGCTCAGTTTTTACCGCAAGTCAGAGAGCATTTAATCAGCTTAATACGTACAATGATATGATAATGACTTAAAAGGAACCTGGTGCTGTTGTAAAATTGATCTTTAGAGGATGATACATTGGGATGATTTTGTGTTATGTTACTATACTGATTAATATTACTATATAGATTATCATTCTGTCAACTAGGCAAAAATGGGAAAAGTGACTTATAGGATAAGAGCTCTCCAATACAGTTTAACTCTTAATTTGAAAAATCAGTTCATTTATGACTCAATAAAAGGTGAAGAATTCCTATACCAATTGAAGAGTGGCAGCATAAAATCCATTCATGATTTTGTGGCTGTCAGTGAGGACCCTGTGAGCGTCTAGAAATAGGAAGGGACAGAGTGATTTTAAAAATCCTTTTGCATTATATACAGACACATAAAAAAACCAACTAACAAAAAAACAACCAAAAAAATTATGCTTTCTGACATCCTATTGACTTAACCAGAGATTTTGAAAAGTACACTGTTGATTTCTTTGAGTGGAGAACTTTGAGTTGCAACCGTCCCACCTCCCAGTGAATTTTGATGTTTCTTCTATCATATATGAATCCCATAAAGGATAAATAATTCATTTAAATTCTGTAACTTAATCCTTTCTAGAGTAAGTAATGGTTTTTAATTCATAAAATAGCTGAAGAGAATGTGCAAGAAATGATGCTGAAAACTTTTAAGTATCAGTTTGTAAATGAGACGAGTGGCTTCTTCGCAGAATCACAGAATTAAACGGGTTGGAAGAGACTTCTGAGTCCAACCTATCCCTTAACCCCTCTAATTAACTGACATACTTGTGCTAGTTTGAAGCTAGCTGGAATGTTTTGGTGAGAAGGACTAGATCATAGGCTGTGAAATGAAAACAATAGGGATGTCTACTTTGCTCATAGTCTTGCTGAGATGTGTAAAAAAGGAAAGGAAAACATAGATAAAGTCACTCGGTCACTTTGCCTGCTGGGGAGCTTGAGGCTGCTGGATGAACTGCATCTTACTCTCTAACCCCACCCTCCAATTATTTTCCTTTGACTGATCCACTTTGCTTCTTAACCCCCATGGCCGAACCTCCATTCTTCCTTGGGACTGGGGTAAGGTTGAGAGGGGTAGAGGGGAAGGTGAGGGGGTGGTTGAGAGCCCCTCCTGGGGACTCAGGTTTCTGGGAGGGGAGCTGTGTTTCTCCATTACCTTTTTACCTTGTATATTTCTATCTATAACTGTATATACTGTAACTATCTGCTTGTATATTGTGCCAGCTGTAAATATAAGCTTCATTCATATTTCCAGAGCTGGCTGAGTCTAGTCTGGGTGATTTCTAAAAGTGTGGGGTGCGGGGGACACCCAAATCACCACACATATGGCACTAAGGGACTCATGCAGCCTCCTTTTAAACACCTCCATGGATGGAGACTTCGCCACCTCCCCAGGCAGCCCGTTCCAATGCCAATCACTCTTTCCATAATGAACTTCCTAACATCCAGCCTGAACCTGCCCTGGCACAGCTTGAAGCAGGTTCAGACTGGACATTGCCCTTCTGGCAACGCTGCTCTTGCTGCAGCCCAGGACATGGTTGCTGTCTGGGCTGCATGTGCACACTGCTGGCTCATGTTGAGGTTTTCATCAACCCAGACCCCCAGGTCCTTTCCCTTAGGGTTGCTCTCCAGCCATTCACCACCCAGACTGGATTTGTGCTTGGGATTGTGTTGACCTAGGGCAGGAACTTGAAACTGTCAGAATTTTCTCAAACTGATTATAGGATTTATAAACTATCCTATTATTTCTCAAGGGAAAAAACAGAGTCATTTATTTAAGTCCAATTCAAAGTTTTAAGATATTAACAATTCATTACAGATGCTTTTCTTAAAAAGTGATATTAATGTATATGACTTACAAGTTATAATTAATTTTGGTCTCACAGTCAGAGACCAGAAGAAGATGTATGAAGTATTCTAAGATAGCCATAAAAATGCTAGAGTAGCTTGACTTTTGCAGAGAGTTCAAAGTTGTAGGACTATGTTGAGCTCAGAATTGGAGCTGTGCAAGCTCTCCCTTACTGACTGCTTTTGTGGTGGATCAGGACAGGTTATGTGGGATATTTCAGGCTAAATTCTTGTATTTTCCCCAGAGCATGGCTGAGGTGGAGGCACCAATGTCTGAAGGTAATTGCTCAGCTGCAGCAGCCAAATGCCACTGAAATACAAAAATGTTGATTTATGTCACACAAAGGCAGCATGGAAAGCAAGCACCTGGGTCAAGTGTGCTTTTCCATTTTTTTCTTTTACTTTCTTTACGGATTCAGTCAGAAGAAATGATACAGAGCAAGTCTGAAGAGTGGAACTGAATGTTTGTGAGAAGACTGTCAATTTTAAAGCAGACTCAGGTGTACGTGTAACAGCCGTATCAAGAAAGGCTTTCACTCTCCTCACAACAGAACCAGCTGTTGCTACTGCAAATAATCTTAGAGGCAGAGTAAACATTGACAGCAAAAGATGTAGCTTTAATACTTGTCCTTAGAAGATATTTTCCATCATCAGGGTACTTAGTACATTATCAAATAAAGGAATGAAAGAAAAAATTAAGAAGGGAGGATGGACTCTTTTATATGTGACCAGCAGGATAAGGGAGGTGACTCTGCCCCTATACTCTGCTCTTGTGAGAATCATAGAATCATAGAATCAGTCAGGGTTGGAAGGGACCACAAGGATCATCTAGTTTCAACTGCCCTGCCATGGGCAAGGACACCCTCTCCTAGATCAGCCTGGCCAGAGCCTCAGCCAGCCTGGCCTTAAACACCTCCAGGCATGGGGCCTCAACCACCTCCCTGGGCAACCCATTCCAGCCTCTCACCACTCTCATGCTGAACAACTTCCTCCTCACATCCAGTCTCAATCTCCCCACCTCCAGCTTTGCTCCATTCCCCCCAGTCCTGTCACTCCCTGAGAGCTAAGAAGTCCCTCCCCAGCTTTTTTTGTAGGCCCCCTTCAGATCCTGGAAAGCCACAAGAAGGTCACCTGGGAGCCTCCTCTTCTCCAGACTGATCAGCCCCAACTCTTTTGGTCTGTCCTCACAGCAGAGCTGCTCCAGTCCTCTGAACATCCTCGTGGCCCTTCGCTGGACACATTCCAGCATGTCCACATCCTTCTTGTAATGGGGGCTCCAGAACTGGATGCAGAGGCCCCACCTGGAGTACCACCATGTCCAGTTCAGGTGCCCCCAGCATAAGAGCAACATTGAACTGCAGGAGCGAGTCCAGCAGAGGGCCACAAACATGATCAGAGGGCTGAAGCACCTCCCTTAGGGGACAGGCTATGAGAGGTTGTGCTCTTCAGCACGGGGAAGAGAAGGCTCTGGGGAGATCTGTCATGGTTTTCGGGCCCAGGTTCCCTTCAGTAAGCCAATTCTCCAGGGGGACCAGAGTTCTCCAGTTCTCCAGGAGAAGCAGAGAGGTCCAGGAGGTGAAACTTGGAAATCATATTTTTTTTTATTCAGTCCCACAATTCTGCTATCACCTTATAAGTGGGCAGGAACCAAACCTTTCTCTTTTCTCCCATCCTTCAGCTCTCCAGAGGGAGTTCTTATCTGGTAACAATGAGGGAGCAAACCTTCCTGCCGCCTTGAAGGCCACAGTGAATTTCGTGCTGCTCGATCAAGGCCTGTTTGGGCCTAATGTAGACAATGCAGAGGACAAAATCAGCACTGGGATTTTGTAGTTTAGTTTGAGTAGGGGGAAGGTTTTGGAGGAGTTCCCTGAATACCCTGTATTAGGTATTCAGGATTCATGTATTCTGTATTTTACTGTACATCTTTAAATATAATGTTCTGTTTTCTTCTCCAGCTACAGCACCTTTCTTTTACTTTCTTCAGGAGTGAAATACTTCTTTATGTCCAGTCTTTAAAACCTAAGACAAGATCTTATAGTGGCCTTGCAGTACCTGAAGGAGACCTACAAGAAAGTCAGGAAAGGATGTTTTTACAATGGCTTGTAGTGACAGGGAATGGATTGAAGCTTGAGGAGAGGAGATTTAGACTAGATATTAGAGAGAAATTCTTTGTAGTGAGAGTGGTGAGATGCTGAAACATGTTGCCCAGGGAGATGGTGGATGCCTCCTCCATGGAGGTGCTCAAGGTCAGGTGGGATGAGTTCTTGAGCAATATGCCCTGATGGAGAGGAAAACGAGGGAAAAAAAAAGTGTAAAGCTTTTCTTGGTCTTGTTTCATCATCAGTAAGTTTGCATCAGTAATGTGTCCAGAGAAGGGCAATGAAGCTGGTGAGGGGCCTGGAGCCCAGCCCTGTGAGGAGAGGCTGAGGGAGCTGGGGGTGTGCAGCCTGCAGAAGAGGAGGCTCAGGGCAGACCTCATTGCTGTCTACAACTGCCTCAAGGGAGGCTGTAGCCGGTGGGTTTGGTCTCTTCTCCCAGGCAACCAGCAACAGAACAAGGGGACACAGCCTCAAGCTGTGCCGGAGGAGGTCTAGGCTGGATGTTAGGAGGAAGTTCTTCACAGAGAGAGTGATTGGCATTGGAATGGGCTGCCCAGGGAGGTGGTGGAGTCACCGTCCCTGGAGGTGTTGAAGAAGAGACTGGCTGAGACACTTAGTGCCATGGTCTAGTTGAGTGTCTAGGGCTGGGTGCTAGGTTGGACTGGCTGATCTTGGAGGTCTCTTCCAACCTGGTTGATTCTGTGATTCCATTCTGTGATTCTATGTAGGATATCTTGTAGGTAAATCCATAGATTTGAAATATAAATTATAAAGAGACCACAAACTCGTGATACCTCTCATCAAGGTGCTCTTCATTTCATCAGATTGTTCTGAAATACCTCTGTTATTAAACTAGCCAGCCTAGTTGAATCCATTTCCAGGATATACCTTACAGTCTGTAGTAAATATACTTCAAAAAATGTAAATAAACTGTAGAAAAATAGTTAATTTCTCAACAAGCAATTATTTTTTTCCTATTGATATTAAACCAAAAGAATTTTAAAAATATAAAATGACACTTCTTTTTTGGGAACATATAAGTGAGATTCTTGTTATCCATGTTGGAAACCTCCACAGAGGAAATTTATTTCATCCTTAGCAAAAGATCTAAGGTAAACAGGGCAAAATCACTGTTTGGAAGTGTCTCTGTCTTCTTTGATTATCACAGGATCCTATAAACTTGTTTAGAGTAAATGCCTTTTCAACAGCAAAAGATAAATGAGATGAAGCTCAATTTAAATAACCCCTTAATAGCCAAAAGATGAAAGAAGACATTCTTGACAAATATCTCAACAACACTACAAAGACTTAGCATAGTGTGCAGCATCAGTCAAAGTAGTTACTGTCACTGTCTGGAATCTTCTGGGGATAGAAAAATAGGTGTAAAGCATGTAATCACAAACCCACATGCTAACAATCTGTGCTGTCTCCACATACACCAGAGGATGTGTGTGGCCAGGTGCTTATACCCACACTACATTTCAGAGTTTGTTGTTACTTGCTTGCAGCAGATGCATTAAAATACTTATTGGACACACCAACTGTATTGACAGGTAGTGTGCATATGCTCACACCATGGCTGATATGCCTGGAAAGAAATATTAATTAAGGGTTATTTGAGCCACAGTTTGCTACACCTTAATTTCCATTTTCAAAGATTATATAGATGTTTCGTAACACTGACAACTGTCAGTACCAAGTCATCAAGCAAAGAGGAAAGAAACCAAAGGGAAAAGCACAGTGGGTTAGATGATAGAATTCCAATTTAAAAAGACAAAAGTCCACCTCATTATATGTCTGGGACATACTGTACTGCATATTGATTGAATGATATTCTAAGACTGGTATTAGAAAAGAAATGCATACTTTTATCTATGTGGTGAAATGTCTTTGATTTCTGTAATGGAAGCTTGTAATTCTTATTTATGAGAGACTTTTTTCAATTAAAGAAAAATACTAATGTGGAAGTCCTCAGAAACTCCTTGTAAGATGTGTTGAATACAGTTCAGGACAGATACCGGATGTTAGGCGGGAGTTCTTCACAGAGAGAGCGATTGGCATTGGAATGGGCTGCCCAGGGAGGTGGTGGAGTTGCTGTCCCTGGAGGTGTTCAAGAAAAGACTGCATGAGGCACTTAGTGACATGATTTAGTTGATTGTCTAGGGCTGGGTGATAGGTCAGACTGGATGATCTTGGAGACCTCTTTCAACCTGAATGATTCTATGAGTCTATGAAATCTTCTATACTGCAAGCTTGGTGTAATGAACCTGGTGGAAATCTCAGCAATTAGAAGTAAGAGGCAGAAGTAGACATATCTTTGCTACCTTTGGAAGAAATAAGTCCCTTTGTCTTCTTGTTGTAAGGCTGAGACATGGCCATTGAGACACTGACTTCCTTGGCCTGGCCCAGGGAATGAATTGATTACTAAGGAGACATTACAGTGACTTGGTATTAGGCTGTTTTCCTCATTAAACCCGCTGGAGAAAGTTTTGAAAGTTAAGGGTATACAAAATTGTCCCTTCCCCCCCCTGTTACAACTAATGCTTTTGGTTTTCAAACCCAGTATTTTAAAGTTGACTTACTGTTAGAGACTGAAAAGAACAAAATGTCTCAGCATCTCAAAATTGCATCTCTTTACTGTAAAAATCTGGTTTTAAGCTAAGCTTCTGAGAACTGTGAGGCAGGCATCCTGTTTATACCTTCTTGAGACCTCATGCATGAGTTTGGACCCTAGCATGCACACCATCAACCAGACAAGGGGCCAATCCTGGTGGATGCAGGGTGAGCTTCTGGACACCATCTCAAAACAACGTGCCTGACTGCATGGCTTAATGACCACCACCATTCTGGACCACAAAGCGCAGGAGAAGGAGGCTTCTTGTTTTTGAAAGGTGATGTTCATCTCGACCCAAAAGCAGAACTGTCAGCTTCCTGCTTCTTGACTGTGGAGTGATTTCAGAGAAATCAAATCTGAACAGGGGGTTTGACCCTGAAGACCCACGCTCCCCAGCGATGGCACCAAGCATGCACCGCACCACTGGGTGGTGGGTTGGCTAAACAAATCACGCTTAGAAAATGCTAAGTGGTTCCCAGAAGAGAATACATACTCAATGAAGCAGCCAGATAAAAGAAGACTTGGTGGGACATCCACCCACTCAAGAAGGACTTTCAGGACACTGATTCTCCAAAGTGATCTCTTCTTTCTTCATAGGGGTATTTCTTTCTCTTCTTTCCTTTTCTCTTCCTTCTCTTACTCTCTCCTTCCCTGATAACTACCCTCGTGAGTCTAAGTTGTATGAGTGTAATAAAAGCTAGCATACATGCCTGACACCATTTGTGTCTTAATTCTGGGACCAAGAATTCCCACCTCTCACAACTGGGAATCTTCCAGATTGTGGCATCTATGATTTCCCATTTTTAAGGTGTAGCTGTCTTCATGTTAAAGATGAAACTGAAGTAGGTGTATCTAGATTATGTGTAAATGTAAATTTTTGATACATGGAGGACATGAAGGAATGTATTTTAACTTCACTGTTATATCAGGGAATGACAGGACTAGAGGGAATGGAGCAAAGCTGGAGGTGGGTAGGTTCAGCCTGGATGTGAGGAGGAAGTTGTTCAGCATGAGAGTGGTGAGAGCATGGCATGGGTTGCCCAGGGAGGTGGTTGAGGCCCCATCCCTGGAGGTGTTTAAGGCCGGACTGATCTAGGGTAGGGTGTCCCTGCCCATGGCAGGGGGTTTGGAACTAGGTGATCCTTGTAGTCCCTTCCAACCCTGACTGATTCTATGATTCCAGAGCAGTCATCTGATTAGTAGCGGTAACGCAGCACCACATGACTGTCTGTTCCAGGTCTTCAGATATTGCTGATTATATCTCCCCTTTCATATGTAGAATACTAATCACTCTGTTTCTTGCCAGTGTTCTTTCAATTATGAACAATGGGGTGCATAGTCTGAGTAAGGTAGTATGTAAGTAGTATACCTACATTTAGTTAGAACAACTTATCTTGGATAAAACTGAGTGCATAGAAATAAGATGTGGCTTCCTTTCTTTAGTTATCTTACAGGTGTTATTAAGAGTTAGAGAGGGAAGAATGAAGTAGGAAGTAGAGTGTAGCTTTATTATAGATGTGAATCACATCACTAGGAGATAATACTATATTATTTTTCTGAAATAACAATGAACACAATCACCTTAAAAAGGCTCCCTTTGATGTAATATTTAAATATATAAGAGAAGAAGCTGTTAAGAATAAAATGGAACCACAGGTGGTGTTTTGGTCTCTCTGGCCCACATTTCAAATACTTTGAATAAATTGATCCATAAATGAAAAAAAAATCCATCTGAACCTTAGATGAATTGATAAATTGCTTCATTTCCTGTTTTGCCTGGGAATTAAAAACTTGAAATCATAAATCAAACATCCTCAAAGAGTAAAATTTCAAGTTAAATGTTAACAAATGTTTAATGTGCATCATGATGAGTTTGCTTCCAAATAGCAGCAACACAAAGGTTGAGAAGTGTTTAAAATTCTAGCATAAGTTAGTAGATGTAATGAACTATTTGCACTGTCTTATTAAGGACGTTTGTTAATTCTCAGGTTCATCATTCACTTTGGTGTTAATATCTACATTATTGTGTCAGTTTCAGAACATGTGTGGGTGGGCTCCCCTGCACTTGCCAATGCAGGTATAACCTGTACAGTAAGAGCCTTGCAGCAGTGGGGAAGGTCTCAATATCAGCAGGGTTCTGCTTGTTTGACAAAGCTACTCTGTGCACTTCTCTGTGGAAGACTGAAACTGATTTTACAAGTCAGACAAATGACAAGAAGGAGATCATACTGCCCTCTCCTCTGTGCCAGTGTGGCGCTGATTTGCATGGAGAACAGATGACCTAGCTGAGACTGGAAAGAAAATACGTGGCAAAATTGATTAGTGGCATGAGTGCAGTGCAATACATCAAGTGCAAAAGCATTAGTGCTGTATGTTCTGTGGCCTTCGCCTTTAACTGGGAGCGATCTGCCTCTCTTCTGTTAAGGCTGAAAGATTGGGATTCTCACCTTCTGCAAAAATCAGTGTCAGCTGAACAGTGGCTGGCAATGCCTTCTGCTTGAATCATCAGTGCATTTGCTGGAGATCAAGTTGATCCCTTTCTTGGAAAAAATACAGTGACCAAAAAGCTGCATAATTAAAGAGATGATACTATGTCACTAGCTTGACTAGGTGAGGACTCATTAAAGTGATTATTGTTGTGGAATGATTAGGGACAATTTCATTTGCAGGCACTGGGAGATGTCTAGCTGCAGTTTGGAGACAGATGTAAAAAAAAATGAATGAAAGGATGTCTTGTTTCATGAAAAATTAGAGTTGAAAACCTAGAGGAGTAAAAAGGACATTTATACAATTGGCAAATTAAAAGTGTGTAGAGCTGAAAAAGCTGAAGATAGATGAAAATAAGGATGAGGCACTCAGAGCCATGGTCTAGTTGATTGGACAGGGCTGGGTGATAGGTTGGACTGGATGAGCTTGGAGGTCTCTTGCAACTTGGTTGATCCTATGATTCTATGATTCTAAGTATTTGAATTTCTTCTGAGAAAACATTAGAGTATGCTGGCATCTATGTCAATTGGAACAACACAACTGTGTGTTAGGAATTATTTGTTATTTTCATCTAGCTGTATGTCCTTTTCCACTGTGAAATATTATAGTTTACACCATTCATCCTCTACATCTAGGTTAAGCTACCTCTTCCTGGGTTCTCAGTGTCCAAAATAGCTACTACCAGATGGCAAAAGCAAACATATAGAGTGGATGAATCTAAACAGCAAGCGGTACTGTTTCCTTGAACTCAGTAGTTGTTAGTTTCAAATAAATGAAAACTCATTCTTAGTTTCAAATCAAACAAGGCCTTCCCCAATTATTCAGCTAATGTGAGACCATTCCAAGGTGTTTCCCATCAGTGTTTGAAGGCAGTGTTACATGTTCCACTATTTTAATGGGTAGGTTCGTTTGCTACTCCATTACTCAGACCAGAGAAATTGAGAGTCTCTTCAAACCAATGATAAAGTATTGGTGACTTCTGACTTCCAGCAAAAATGTTTTCATATTCTGGGTTTCATTCAAAGTCTATTATTGACTTTATTGAGGGCATCTCATGCTTTTTCACCTCCTCTAGAGCTTTTAGAGTGTATCATTAGGACAGTAGCAGGAATTGATGAAAAACTAAGTGTAAATGATGGATTTTTAACCTATAGGGTAAAATCCTGAATCTACTGAGATTAATGACAGAAGTAAAATAATGATAGAAGTTTTATAATCCCCAATGGAAAGAGTTTCATAAAAATATTTCATTATCTTACTAAATATTAAACTAACAATGACTTGACTGTTGCCTCATTGAACTGAACCAGAATTAATGTGAGTGGGAACAGGAACAAACTACTATTGAGAAGTAAAGATTCGGTGGGATATAACTGATGTAATCTCACACATTGTATGGATTATGCTACATAACGAGTTGTTATCGTTATAAACAGGGACAGTGGCATGACCATCAAAGCTATTAAGGTGTTGCTTGTTTTACTACTCTAAAGGGCTTGGTTGATTCCGGAATACCAAAGTTAATGGGGCTGCTAGTGTAGGTAGCATGTGCGCTATTTACTCCTTTGTGCACACCTATTTATGTGATGGTGTTTCGTGGAGCACCAGTTCAAGCCATGATTATTCTATTAAGCCTCTGTGATCATTCAAATTTTTCACATGCTGCTTTTATTTGCAAAATGTTATCCAGGCTTTGCAAGACCTAATGGATGTTTGTGAGCCAATGACACAGATTTCTGTGAACTCTCTGAAATCATCCATCATTAAAACATTTTACAAAGCAATTCCCTTTTGCTTACCTGAATCTTGTCATCCTGCCTTTGCCATCAGGATGATAGAATAGAATCAACCAGGTTGGAAGAGACCTCCAAGATCATCCAGTCCAACCTATCACCCAGCCCTATCCAGTCAACTAGACCATGGCACCAAGTGCCTCATCCATTCTTTTCCTGAACACCCCCAGGGGTGGTGACTCCAGCACCTCCCTGGGCAGCCCATTCCAATGCCAATCACTCTGTCTGGCAAGAACTTCCTCCTAACATCCAGCCTAGACCTTCCCTGGCACAAGTTGATACTGTGTCCCCTTGTCCTGTTGCTGATTGCCTGGGACAAGAGACCAACCCCCACCTGGCTACAGCCTCCCTTCAGGTAGTTGTAGACAGCAATGAGGTCACCCCTGAGTCTCCTCTTCTCCAGGCTGCACGCCCCCAGATCCCTCAGCCTCTCTTCACAGGGCTTGCCATATATCATGAGATATGTTGATCCATGTTAGGCATCTTTCTTCTATGTTCATGAGGCCAGAGCTCTGAAATAGACTCATGCTATTCAAAATAGTTGCAATGGAGTATCTGTCCATTTTTACAGTGCTGGCTGAAGTTGTGGTTTATTGTCCCACTACCTTTTAAACTTGAGTATTGAACTACATAAAATGAGAGGCAGAGGATTTCAAAATAGAATTCTTTATCCCTTTACTGAATTGCCATGGAGTAGAAGGGTTGCAGTGGTGTTTATATTTAAGACAGTGAACACATTCACAGAATCAGAAGATCACAGGATATTAGCGGTTGGAAGAGACCCAAGGAGATCATCAAGTCCAATCCCCCCTGCCAGAGCAGGACCACACGATCTAGCACAGATCAAACAGGAACACATCCAGGCAGGCCCTGAAAGTCTCCAGAGAAGGAGACTCCACAACCTCTCTGGGGAGCCTGTTCCAGTGCTCTGTGACCCTTACAGTAAAGAATTTCCCCCTTTGTTGGGGTGGAACCTCCTGTGCTGCAGCTCACACTCACTGCTCCTTGTCCCATCCCAGGGAGCAAGTGAGCAGAGCCTGCCCCCCACCTGCTGACCAGCCCTCAGGTGTTTATAGACATTTATTAAATCCCCTCTCAGTCTTCTCTTCTCCAGACTAAAAATTCTAGAGAATTCTAGAGTTTTCTAGAGAAACTACATTCTATTGAGCAACCTTTGCTGGTGTAACTTAATTTTAGTGGAATCAAACTGCTATTAAGAGCAAGTGTTGAAAACATCTACTGTGCACTTAGAAATTTCAGTATGGAAATGGCCAGCTGGATCTTTTTTCTTCTCATTTCTTCTTTTTCTTCTTTTCTTCTTTTCCTCTTAAGCTAACTCAACAAGACACATAGAGGCAGCAACAGGGTTAATTTATAATACTTGCAAACTATCATTTTTATCTTGAGCAAATGGATCGGATTGGATTGGATGCTGCCCTAGCAAATGTACAATAGAGAACAATGCAATAGTTTATTGAAAAGATCCTTCTGTTATAGTCTATTACTTTAAAAGCCAATTTTAATACACATAAAGGTGTAGATAGGATTCAGTTAAGATTGAAATCTCATGTACTTCAAAATGTCTTTTCAACACTTTTGGACTAGCTGCAACATTTTAGATTTTTCTTCTTTTAAAGACTATAAATGAATGGCACTTTCCAAATGTCTAAAGTTAGGCAAACAAAGCTAAAAAGAATTGTCTTATCAGAAAACTCTCTTCAACTTTTTCACTTAGCCTTTTAGAAAGGATGGGGTTATGCTAATTCAAGATACAAATGCCAAAGGAAAATAGGAATGATCTTCAAAACAATTAGAAGGAAACATACTCAACTCTACAGTTTCTTGAGTTGTGGCTGTTTTTTGGGGGGATTGGTTTGGGTTTTTTGGAGGATATTTTTTGTTTCTTATTTAATGAAGTGATAGTTTGTGTTTTGCTAAAGAGGAAAATTTTTTTTTTGAGAGAGAGAAAAGTTTTAAATATATCAGTTAGAAATTTGTCTGATGATATGTAAAATGGAAAGAACAGTGGTTAAAAACGAAGAGCCCAAGCTAGAGCTATTCCCCCATTCCTCCTCCTTCCCCATCCCTCCTCCTCCTCCTGCTATCCAGTAGAAAAGCCAATACCCAAACCTGGAACCCTAAATGAGCAACCAGAACAGGAAGCCTCCCACATTACAATCTGAACTTCAAGCCCTTCAGTACTTTAACAACATGGATAAAATACAGAATCACAGAATCGTCAGAGTTGGAAGGAACTTCAAAGATCATCTAACCCCCCTGCCATGGATGTGGACATTTTCTGCTAGATCATATTGTCCAAATCTACATCCAGTTGGGCCTTAAAAAATTCCAGGGATGGGGCTTCCACCACCTCCCAGGGCAACCTGTTCCAGTGTCTCATCACCCCTACGGCGAAAATCTTCTTTCTAACATCCAAGCTAAATTTACCCTCCTCTAGCTTGGATCCATTCCTTCTAGTCTTATCACCACCCAACACCCTAAAAAGTGTCTCACCAGCTTTCTTGTAGGCTCCTTCAGATATTGGAAGGCCACAATAAGGACTTTTTGTAGCCTTCTGTCCTCCAAATTAAAATCATAGAATCAGTCAGGGTTGGAAGGGACCACAAGGATCATCTAGTTCCAACCGCCCTGCCATGGGCACGGACACCCTACCCTAGAGCAGGCTGCGCACAGCCTCATCCAGCCTGGCCTGAAACACCTCCAGGCATGGGGCCTCAACCACCTCCCTGGGAAACCCATTCCAGGCTCTCACCACTCTCATGCTGAACAACTTCCTCCTCACGGCCAGCTTGAACCTACCTATCTCCAGCTTTGCTCCTTTCCCCCCAGTCCTGTCACTCCCTGAGAGTCTAAAAAGTCCCTCCACAGCTTTTTTTATAGGCCCCCTTCAGATACTGAAAGGCCACAAGAAGGTGACCTGGGAGCCTCCTCTTCTCCAGACTGAACAGCCCCAACTCTTTCAGTCTGTCCTCATAGCAGAGCTGCTCCAGCCCTCTGATCATCCCCGTGGCCCTTTCTCGACACCTCCACATCCCTCTTGTAATGTGGGCTCCAGAGCTGGATGCAGTACTCCTGGTGGGGTCTCAGCAGAGCGGAGTAGAGGGGGAGAATCATGTCCCTCGCCCTGCTGGCCACACTTCTCCTGATGCAGCCCAGGCTCTGATTGGCTTTCTGGGCTGCAAGTGCACACTGCTGGCTCATGTTGAGCTTCTCATCCACCAGCACCCCCAAGTCCCTCTCCTCAGGGCTGCTCTCCAGCCATTCACTGCCCAGCCTGGATTTTTGCTTGGGATTGCCTCGACCCAGATGCAGGACCTTGCCCTTGCTCTTGTTGAACCTCATGGCTTGTGCCCACCTCTCCAGCCTGTCCAGGTCCCTCTGGATGGCATCCCTGCCCTGCAGTGTGTCTGCTGCACCACACAACTTGGTGTCATCAAGAACCTTGCTCAGGGTGCACTCAATGCCAGTGTCCATGTCACCAACAAAGGTGTTGAATGAGACTGGTCCCAGAAGTGATCCCTGAGGAACTCCACTTGTCACTGGCCTCCGGTGACTAACACAGCATGTTGCAGATTGCTAGCAAACCCAATTGTACTTCCTAAGAATATGGATGGGGTAAGAAAACAGCAGGCTGGTTCAGAGCCCCTGTTTCTTGTGTGCATGAGTCAAGTATATCAAAAGTCAAAAAGCAAAACACCTGACTTTAGTGATAACACTAAGTTTTTCCCAGCTGCCTAAGTTGTCAAAGCTTCTTTCATCCAACTCTACTGCTTCAGCTTACTTCTATGTCAGTAGAGATTAACTATGCTTTTTGTTATTTATAGCAGTGATTATAGTTTCTCAGTATTCTCTTAAAATGTTTAAAGTGGGCTATGCCTTTATCAGTAAAAGAGACAAGCATTGTGGATGCATAATTTCATCTTAATTTCTATCTGTATTGAATTTAAACAAAATAAACATATGAAAAACTCCATCAATAACTTAAAAGATTAAGGGATTTATTTTAGCAACCACTGGAAAGCTACAAGTCTCTTTATAAATCTTCATAGCTTTCTGAGGGAAAATTACCATGTCATTTTACTCTGATTGTTTCATCTGAAAGGTGCATGCTGTGTGCCAGGAATGGAGAATAGATATAGCTCTGAGGTGGGTTAGGAACTTTTCCCCCACCACTGCTGAAATTTGCCAGACTAGCTTAGATTGCTTGGAAGTAAGATAAAGCTTATTTATATTTACAGCAAGACAAAATTTACAAGCCTATATACATGATATTTAGAACCATAGACTTGGAAGGGGCCTTGGGGATTGTCCAGTTCCCACCCCCTGCCATAGGCAGGGACACCTCCCACTAGAGCAGGCTGCTCAAGGCCTCATCCAGCCTGGCCTTGAACACCTCCAGGGAGGGAGCAACCACAATCTCCCTGGGCAACCTGTGCCAGGGTCTCAACATCCTCACTGCGAAGAACCCTTTCCTAACATCTACTTTGAATCTCCCCTCTGCCAGTTTAAGCCCATTACCCTTCGTCCTGTCATTAAAAGACCATGTCAATAGTCCCTCCTCAGCCTTCCTGTAAGCCTCCTTCAGATACTGGAAGGCCACTATAAGGTCTCCTCAAAGCCTTCTTTTCTCCAGGCTGAAGATCCTCAACTCTTACAGCCTGTCCTCATAGCAGCAGTGTCCCAGCCCTCTGATCATCCTCGTGGCCCTCCTCTTCTGGCCCATTGTGTTGGGGGCTCAAGAACTGCACACAGTACTCCAATATTTGCAATTATATATTTACAATTATATACAAAGTAGAAATAATACAGAAATCAAAACTACCTCCCAGACAAAGAAAACTGCCCAGAAGGGGCTCAGAGCTACCCCCTCTTTCTCCCTCTCTATCTCCCTTCCCAGCCAGAAACCAAAACAACCAGTCAACAAAGCTTACTTGTTATTTGTTAGTGGAGAGATATTAGAGCAGAATGAAGAGGAAGTGAACAGGAAACATCCCCACAGTGGGGGAAATTGCTGACATTTTGGCTTTTTATCCCACTCAGCAAACCCATGAATGATATAGACTTCATCATTAGGATGTTAGGAGGAAGTTCTTCCCAGAGAGAGTGATTGGCATTGGAATGGGCTGCCCAGGGAGGTGCTGGAGTCACTATCCCTGGAGGTGTTCAGGAAAAGCCTGGATGAGGCACTTAGTGCCTTGGTCTAGTTGACTGGACAGGGCTGGGTGCTAGGTTGGACTGGATGATCTTGGAGGTGTCTTCCAACCTGCTTGATGCTATGATTCTATGATTATTTTCTTTTTACAACCAATGACCTAATTTCCCTCATTGAAACATTAAAACATTCCAAACCAGCATACGTTCCTACAGTTAATTTTAGAAGCTGGAAACAGTGAGGGTTTTTTTATTTCTATATTTTACTTTTGCCTGGAAAACTTTCTGTAGCCAGTCTGTGTACAAGACTGGGTGCAATCATGTCACTGAAAAATTGCTTCTGATAATATACTTGAAATATCCTCATGTTACGGTGATGGTGATAGCTCAGTTTTTGTTATAGTGTAAGGAAGGATCAAGCTCAGAAGTGAACTGATGAACAGGATAATTCAAGGAAGAATTGACATTGCTTGAGGCCAAAATGCTGAAATATTTTTCAGTAGAATTATAAGAACATGAGAGGATTTTGGAGACTGAATAAAGGTCATTTGGTCTGTTAAGACATATTCCTTTTAGTAGTCTGTTTCCCCAAGGATGATACCTAATTGTTTCTTGAATGACACTGGTGCTTTTTGCCTTGACAACTTTGCCTGCAGGCTGTTCTAGGTATTTATTATTCTCTACATGAAAAGGTGCTTTTTGATATATGTGCTGAAGTTACATTCTAATTTCCAGTTATGTGCTCTTGTCCTATAATCTATATTGGAATTGAAATAATCATTTGAGTTGACATTATCGGTGGCAGTTAAGACTATATATGCTTCAAAAAAAGGCAGCTCTACCCTGTCCTTAAAATTAGGACTAGATTTATAATGTAAGTAGCCACGACTTCACATCAAATTGTGGCATGGGGGGGTCTCTCTTAGATTTCACATCAAAACCAGTCTTACTTCCCCATATGCATTTTGCTGATGTTGCTCATGCTTTGTCCCACACTGACCAAAAACTTGTCCAGGATAGGACATCTGACGATACTTGATGTCTTTTGTAATGTCAGTTGAAGGGAAAACAAAAGCAAGATATCATTTGGACTTTTTGTGCCAGGAAGGGACATAGCAGTAAAAGTGCACTAACTCCTCTGTTGTACTTTCTTTGAAATTCTTTAATCTTACTTCAGTTTTGGATGATTTGAAAAATGAACCAGATGGTCTGCACTGCCTGACATTTAACAGCATCAGAGAGAGATAATTGCCCTTACAGGAGGGGTGCTTAATATTCCTGAATCTGTAAGGATTTTTTTTTGCCCAGGAATAGCCAGGCAGTGCTAGTATGCAGTCACAATCATATATCTAATTTTCTGTCAAGCTCTGGTAAACCAGCTGAGACAATGTGCAGTTGTGTCTACAAAGAGCTACTGTTGAAGCACTAACAGTCTCCATGCCACGTTTTTTGTTTGCTTGGAAAGAGAGGAATCAAAGAATCTTCTTTTGCTGTACCCCATCCAACTGCCCTACCCTACTTCCATACTTATCTATCCTATAGAATTAGAAGCCTTACCTGGCCTCAAATAGCCCAAGCCTCCCATCCCTTGCTATAAAAAAAACAATAATTAAAACATGTTTTCCTTACACTTCTGAGAAGTTTCTTGAAGCTTCATATGAGCCAGCAGTGTGCCCAGGTGGCCAAGAGGGCCAACAGCATCCTGGCCTGTATCAGAAATGGTGTGACCAGCAGGAGTAGGGAGGTGATCATGCCCCTGTACTCAGCACTCATGAGACTGCACCTCGAGTACTGTGTCCAGTTTTGCTCATTACAGTATAGGAGGGACACTGAGGTGCTGGAGCGGGTGCAGGGAAGGGCAATGAGGCTGGAGAGAGGTCTGGCAAACATGTCCTGTAAACAGTGGCTGAGGGAGCTGGGGTTGTTTAGTCTGGAAAAGAGGAGGCTGAGAAGGGACCTTATTGCCCTCTACAACTATCCAAAAGGAAGTTGTATTGAGGCTGGAGCTGATCTCTTCTCCTGAATTACTAATGATAGAAGAAGAGGAAATGGCCACAAGTTGCATCAGGGGAGGTTTAGGTTGGATGTTGGGAGGAAGTTCTTTACTGAGCAGGTGGTCAGGCACTGGAACAGGCTGCCCAGGGAAGTGGTGGAGTCACCATCCCTGGAGGTGTTTAAAAGGAGAGTGGATGTGGCACTTGAGGCTATGGTCTGGTGATGAAGGATTAGAATAGAATAGAATAGAATCAATCAGGTTGGAAGAGACCTCCAAGATCATCCAGTCCAACCTATCACCCAGCCCTATCCAGTCAACTAAACCATGGCACCAAGTGCCTCATCCAGTCTTTTCCTGAACACCCCCAGGGACGGCAACTCCACCACCTCCCTGGGCAGCCCATTCCAATGCCAATCACTCTCTCTGTGAAGAACTTCTTCCTAACATCCAGCCTATACTTCCCTCGGCACAACTTGAGGCTGTGTCCCCTTGTCCTGTTGCTGGTTGCCTGGAGAAGAGACCAACCCCACCTGGCTACAACCTTCCTTCAGGCAGTTGTAGACAGCAATGAGGTCTGCCCTGAGCCTCCTCTTCTCCAGGCTAAACACCCCCAGCTCCCTCAGCCTCTCGTCATAGGGTTTGTGTTCTAGGCCCCTTACCAGCTTTGTTGCCCTTCTCTGGACACGTTCCAGCACCTCAACATCTGTCTTGAGTTGAGGAGCCCAGAACTGGACACAGTACTCAAGGTGTGGCCTGACCTGTGTTGAGTACAGGGGAAGAAGACCACACCTTGAGTGTTTAAAAGGAGAGTGGATGTGGCACTTGAGGCTATGGTCTAGTGATGAAGGATGCTGGGATGAAAGTTTGACTGGATGATCCTGGTGGTCCTTTCCAACCATAGCAGTTCATAGTGATTAGATTTTGTGCTGAGGGATTTGGTTTAGTCAAGGACTTGTCAGTGTGAAACTAATGATTGGACTTGATGATCTTGAAGGTGTTCTCCAATCTGAGAAATTCTGTGAGATTCTGTGATAATAACTATCTTAGATGTCTGAACTTTAGCAGACCCTGGTAACAATTTTCTTCCAGTAGCTAGGGCTGCAGACTACTCGACAGTGCACATTACCAACAACTCCACAAACACAAGAGCCATGATTTAATGGTTTATAAGCTGCATGTGGTTTGTGGAAATAAAAATGGCAATCAGTTAAGCCTTTAGATATAAGAGTGTGAAGGTTGGTGAACTGCTTTATGGAAATGTATAAAAGGTGTCTCCACTCCGTTTTTAAGCCAGGATTTGCTTCCGTAGGCACTGGCCTTCCATGGAACATTTGTAAGTCAATTCCTACTACAAACCAACAGAGCTGTGTAAAAGGGTCAAACAGTGTAAAAAAGGCAAGAAAGCTGGTGTTAATTTAGATACTTTTAAAATACCATGCTTTAAGGGGGACTTGGGCACTTCCAGAAATTAATCTTTAGAGAAGAATGAATCACAGAATCAAGCAGGTTGGAAGAGACCTCCAAGATCATCCAGTCCAACCTAGCACACAGCCCCAGTCAATAAACTAGACCATGGCACTAAGTGCCTCATCTAGGCTTTTCTTGAACACCTCCAGGGATGGTGACTCCATCACCTCCCTGGGCAGCCCATTCCAATGCCAATCACTCTCTCTCTGTGAAGAACTTCCTCCTAACATTCAGCCTATACCTCCTCCTCAAGGGGACTG
Source organism: Tricholaema leucomelas (assembly GCA_013400475.1). Lineage (NCBI taxonomy): Eukaryota > Metazoa > Chordata > Aves > Piciformes > Lybiidae > Tricholaema lacrymosa > Tricholaema leucomelas. Next base: position 125,715 of record WAAF01006884.1, on the reverse strand, counting down.
TGTCCCCTTGTTCTATTGCTGGTTGCCTGGGAGCAACATTATATCCCCTTATTTTCTACTACAAACCAAACATTTGAATCAAGGTCTGCAATTAAAAAATAAATAAATCATGAGCAATTTCCAAGACCACAGGAAATTTCCTCCTCTGACTTTGAATGCTTCTATTAACTAATTTTCCAAAGTTCTTTCATGATAAGAGAATTTCAAGCTGACTGAATAACCAGGAAAGTGATTTAAAGCCCAAGCTGACTCTACTGACACTCTCTTATCCCTCATTTAACAATAAGCACTTAATTATGTTAATTGTTTCAAATTGTTGTTACATAAGGAGAACCTAATCCATGAACTAGGTAGTTTTTGTGCTTTCAATACATAAATCATCCCTTTAAGTAGAATCCTCTACAGTACTGGAAAGCATCTTTGTCATACACTGGGCACAAAATACTTGCCTTAACAGTTTGAGTTGTGCATATCAGTGCCTATTTCCAACCATGGAAGTCTGGTGTGATGGTTTGGGTGTTCCCTGCCCCCCACACTTTAGAAATCACCCAGACTAGACTTAGCCAGCTCTGGAAATATGAATGAAGCTTATATTTACAGCTGGCACAATTTACAAGCAGATAGTTACAGTATATACAGTTATAGACAGAAATAGACAAGGTAAAAAGGTAATACAGAAACACAACTCCCCTCCCAGAAACCTGAGTCCCCAGGAGGGGCTCTCAACCACCCCCTCACCTTCCCCCTACCCCTCAGCCTTACCCCAGTCCTAAGGAAGAATGGAGGTTTGGCCAAGAGGATTAAGAAGCAAAGGTGAATCAGCAAAGCAAATGGAGGGTGAGGTTAGAAAGCAAGATGGAGTTCAGCCAGCAGCCTCAGCTCTCCCCAGCTGGCAAAGAGCTGAGAGAACAGCTCAGCGTGAAGTGCCCAAGCGAAGTGCAGAGCAAAGTGATCTTATCTTTTGTTTTGCCTTTCTTCTTTACACATCTCAGCAAGACTGTGAGGGAAGTAGACAACATCATTGTTTTCATTTCCCAGCCTATGATCTAGTTCTTCTCACCAAAACATCCCAGCTAGGCTCAAACTAGCACATCTGGTCTTAATTCATTTCTTCTTGATGAATATGAACCTGAGTCACGTTCCTGTCTCACAGGAGCAGTTGTATTGCCTGATGTACAATAACTATCATCAGCTCTGCTTTATATGGACAATTGCAAACAACCAGATCTCTTCACATATGTTCTGGTCTTAAGTGAATGCAGTTACTTGCCTCAGCTCTGGAGCTGAACGAGAAGAAAATATTGTTAGTCTTTTGCTCTTTGCCGATGTGTGATTTGCCATTCCATTTCTCATAGTCTGGATTTCTACATTATGATGATCATTAGCATTATGGTAATCACAATCCATTATGGTAATCATTTATAATAGTCACAGGTACAAAGAAGCACTACCACCTTCTGGAAGCTCTCAAGTTTGTCTTCACTGGTTCAGGGAGAGCAATAACAAAGTCAGAGCCAGGTTGCTGCTAGTCAGAACTGGACCATACAACAATTGTAAATTACAATGGCAGGGACTGTATGGATTGCAATGGCATCACACAAGGTAGGCTATTGTGGTGGGTTGAGAAGTTACCCCTAAATTAAACTGAAATCACCAGACTAGCTGAGAAGATTTGGAAGATAAAGCTATATTTTATAGCAAGCTAAATTTACAAGCGTGCATACAAAATGTATTTACCTGTATTTATAATTATATACAATTATTTGACATTTAGAAGTAATGCAGAAATCTCATCTTCCCCCACCCCCCAAACAAAGATGGCCCAGAAGGGAGCCCCCAATACAAGAAGGACATGGAACTGCTGGAGCGGGTCCAAAGGAGAGCCACGAAGATGCTCAGAGGGCTGCAGCAGCTCTGCTATGAGGACAGGCTGAGAGAGTTGGGGCTCTGTAGCCTGGAGAAGAGAAGGCTTCGAGGAGACCTTATAGTGGCCTTCCAGTATTTGAAGGGAGCCTACAGGAAAGCTGGGGAGGGACTATTGACAAGGTCTGGTAATGTTAGGACGAGGGGGAATGGGTTTAAGCTGGCAGAGGGGAGATTTAGACTGGATGTTAGGAGGAAGTTCTTTACAGTGAGGGTGGTAAGACACTGGCACAGGTTGCCCAGGGAGGTTGTGGATGCTTCCTCCCTGGAGGTGTTTAAGGCCAGGCTGGATGAGGCCTTGGGCGAGCTGCTCTAGTGGGAGGTGTCCCTGCCTGTGGCAGGGGGTTGGAGCTGGATGATCCTTGAGGTCCCTTCCAACCTAAACCATTCTATGATTCTATGATTCTATGATCCTAGAGAGAAAAGCAGCAAGGCCTCATGTGTTACCAGGAAAAGGTTAGTACACAGTCAGGCAAAGGAGCAGCCACAGAGCCAGTGCCCAAGACCCCAGAGAGCAAAGCTGTTTATACATTGCCATTTTACCCCTCTTAGCAAACCAATGAATGATGCAGACTTTATTATTATTGTTCTTTTTCATCTACTGTTCTAATTTATTTATATTCTGCACTGAACTTTCAGGAAAGCCTTTAACTACTGCACTTATACTTGACAGGAAGACACATTCCAATATAAACTATCTTGAGGTTAAGAATCATAGAATCAGTCAGGGTTGGAAGAGATCACAAGGAGCATCTAATTCCAACCCCCCTGCCATGGCCACGGACACCCTCCCCTAGATCAGCCTGGCCAGAGCCTCAGCCAGCCTGGCCTTAAACACCTCCAGCGATGGGACCTCAACCACCTCCCTGGGCAACCCATTCCAGGCTTTCACCGCTCTCATGCTGAACAACTTCCTCCTCATATCCAGTCTGAACCTACCCACCTCCAGCTTTGCTCAATTCCTCCTAGTCCTGTCACTCCCTGAGAGCCTAAAAAGTCCCTGCACAGCTTTTTTGTAGGCCCCCTTCAGATACTGAAAGGCCACAAGAAGGTCACCTGGGAGCCTCCTCTTCTCCAGACTGAACAGCCCCAACTCTTTCAGTCTGTCCTCAGAGCTGCTCCAGCCCTCTGAGCATCCCTGTGGCCCTTCTCTGGACATGCTGCAGCATCTCCACATCCCTCTTGTAATAGGGGCTCCAGAACTGGATACAGCACTCCAGGTGGGATCTCACCAGAGCAGAGTAGAGGGAGAGAATCACCTCCCTGGCCCTGCAGGCCTCACTTCTGATGCAGCCCAGGATTGGGTTGGCTTTTCTGGGCTGCAAGTGCACACTGGAAGAGATGTTGAACTTCCCCATACAATCTTATTGCATCCCAGCTAAGACCTAGACAGGCTGTGGTGGGTTTTATACCACTTAGAGTTTGGGATTTACCCTCCAAAGGTGAATTACCACAGTAATCAGAGTTTTGGAAGTAGAATGAAATGATTAGTCACAAAGTTGCCTAAATATAAAAGATAATAAACATATAGAAATGCATATATACATATACAATTAGACAATGGCCCAGCTAACCCCCTTGGACAAAAGTTCAGGGCTCCTTCTGTACAAACAGAGTATTATCTCTTCCCTGATCCCAATCAATTTTCTTACCAGCCTAAACCATTCTTTACACAGAGAAGAAGCCAAGGCCAGAGGGACAGACAGGGAAAAAAACAAGCAAGCAAGGGAAAGAAAGCCAGAAAGACTAAGAACATGCTGAACTTCAGATTATGTAGGAAAATAGCAGGCCAGTGAGGTGAAATTAAATAAATATATCTCTTTTCTGCAGCTCCCTTTTAGGAACTACTTTTGAATTCTCTTTAAAATTCTATTTAGAGTTTAGAATCCCCATTTTAAGCTGTAACATAGGCATGAGGACAAAGAAGCCTACAAATATTTTACCAGCTGTTTTGACAGAGTTTTCTGGGTGAAATCTCTATCATTATGTGTAACACAAGCAATCGGTGTTCGAAAATAAGAAGTAAATATTCAGTTTCCTTTCCTTCAGTTGGAAAATGAAATTAAAGGATCCTTCTTTTTCTTCTTCTCAATTTTCTCCTAGCAACTAATAAAACTCAATGAAACTAACTCTTCAGCAATTCCATTGCTGTTGCAGAAAAAGGAAAAATAAAATAATATTAATTATGAAAAAATATAAAGTCAATAAAGCTGTGTGGGTGGCCACAGAGCTAAAATAGTGAATGTGTCTTTCTTTTAGAATCATAGAATTGTCAGGGCTGGAAGGGACTCCAAGGATCATCTAGCTCCAATCCTCCTGCCATGGGCAGAGACTCCATACATTAGATCAGGATGTTCAGAGCCCCATCCAGCCTGACTTAAAAAACTTCCAGGGATGAGGCTTCTACCACATAAACTTCCAGGGATGAGGCTTCTACCACATCCCTGGGCAACCTGTTTCACTCATAGGATTTCTTAGATTGGAAAAGACCTTCAACCTTGGGGGCTGGAGCTGGATGATCCTTGAGGTCCCTTCCAACCTGAGCCATTCTATGATTCTATGATCATCGAGTCCAATCATTAGTTTCACACTGACAAGTCCTTGACTAAACCAAATCCCTCAGCACAACATCTAATCACTGTGAATCTCTATGCTTGCAAAGGATCACCAGGATCATCCAGTCCAACCTTCATCCCAGCATCCTTCATCACTAGACCATAGCCTCAAGTGCCACATCCACTCTCCTTTTAACACCTCCAGGGATGGCAACTCCACCACCTCCCTGGGCAGCCTGTTCCAGTGCCTGACCACCTGCTCAGGAAAGAACTTCATCGGAACATCCAATCTAAACCTCTCCTGATGCAACTTGGGGCCATTTCCTCTTGTCTTATCATTAGCAATTCAGGAGAAGAGACCAGCTCCAGCCTCACTACAACCAAAACTGGACACAGTACTTGAGGTGTAGTCTCATGAGTGCTGAGTACAGGGGCATGATCACCTCCCTGCTCCCGCTGGTCACACCATTTCTGATACAGACCAGGATGCTGTTGGCCTTCTTGGCCACCTGGGCATACTGCTAGCTCATGTTCAGCTGGCTGGCCACCAACACTCCCAGGTCCCTTTCCGCCAGGCAGCTCTCCAGCCACTCCTCCCCCAGCCTGTAGGGTTGCTGGGGGTTGTTGTGGCCAAAGTGCATGACCCAGCACTTGGCCTTGTTAAACCTCATGCGATTGGCCTCAGCCCATCACTCCAGCCTATCCAAATCCCTCTGCAGGGCCTTCCTACACTCCAGCTGATTGACACTTGAGCTTAATTTGGTGTCATCTGCAAACTTGCTGAGGGTGCATTTGATCCCCTCATCCCCTTCACCTGTATGGCGAAAAACTCATAAGAGACTTCAGGTTGGCAAAGACTTTTTAGTAAGGAAAATTAGTGTAGCTGATTTTGTTTAATCTCTAAATTAGTATCATAGCATAAGAGACACTCAGTTTTAGCTCATATTTGTGTTTTCAAAGGATCTGTATAACTTAGGAGAGGATAAATGAAATTGAGTCACTGCTTCACATATATCTAAAGGCCATTCTGCATAGCCATAATAACAAGGCTTAGTTTCACAGGCTCTGTTATGCTAATTAAACCAGAAATTACTCCCCTGTGAAGACCAAAACATTGCTGGAAGCAAAGAAGTTGATAAGATTTAGCCAGAAACTGAGTATGTCATGTTTATTGCATCCTGAAATTATATGTTTATCTTACTTGTTCTTCTTGAAGTTAAATATTTAGAGTTCCTTAATTTGGTTAAATGCATTCTTTATTTTATTGAATGCAACTTTTTTTTTGAGCTAAACTTAAAGGGGAGAGGTAAGATTTTTTTCTTTTTTCAATTTATTCAAGAGTTTATATTGTGATTTTAATACTTTTAATTGCTGCTTTGTTTTGAGAAATGCATTCCTGCTCAGTGCCTCACAAGGACTTGTTACAAGTTACATAATGACATTATGGTTTGATTCTGTACCATTTTACCTTCAGGTAAACTGGAACAACAAGTGCAAGGTGTCATTTTGGTGAGAAAAATTTTCTCTGCTGGATGGAGCAGATTATTCTGAGGTAATTTTAAATATATATATATATAGAATGGGGGAAAATTGTTTACAACAAATGTGTTTCTTAACCACTGTGCTAATTGCCTACAGTGTTTTGAAGACACAAACATAAATATGCCACATGAATTTATGCATGGAATTCATCTAAGAATTTTCCAGACTTGCCCTAATAACTAGCAGTATATTTTCTAAAGCAAATTGTTATCTGGGAGTGAACTGCATGTTGGCTTCATACTTCACACTATCAGTAGTATATTTCTAGCTGCTCTTTCTTCTTTTGGCTTTTTGAGCAAACACATTTAACAGCTGTGGAAACAAGCAGGGTATGCTTGGCAAAAGTAGAGACCAGATGCCAAACTCTGCAATGCTTTTTCTATCAGCAGTATGCAGGTTTTAGTTGCTGACTCCTTGTTGTCACCTCTGCTGGCTCCTTTTTCATTTTCACTACTGGCAGACAAGAGAGGTTCATCTGAAAATCTTGTCAGGGTCTTGCAGCTGTGGGGTTGTCTTGCTTCCCATGTTCTGTATTTCTCTTTTATATTTTAATGTTATTTTTATATGCAATACCATTAAAAAAAAACCACCATAATTGATATTGCCTACAATTTTCAGGAGATATGGGACAAATGGATGTTAGGAAGAGGTTCTTGCCAGAGAGAGTGATTGGCATTGGAATGGGCTGCCCAGGGAGGTGGTGGAGTTGCCATCCCTGGAGGCGTTGAAGAAAAGCCTGGCTGAGGCACTTAGTGCCATGGTCTAGTTGCTTGGCTAGGGCTGGGTGCTAGGTTGGACTGGCTGAGCTTGAAGATCTCTTCCAACCTGGTTGATTCTACGATTCTATGAAATTGACTTTGTTGTCTGTATGAGGAAGTAGATGTTTTCTAAGATTAATTGCCACCATCAACGTGGGGGAGATTTGATTCCTTTGTAATTGGGCTCAAAGATATCACTCGACGCCTGACATGCTTTGAGAATCTGAGGTGTTTTGTTTGGACTGTTTTGTTTGGTTGTAATGTGGGATAGCATCAGTGTGTGGGGAAAGAAGATGGATGGGGTAAAAGAGTTCTAATGTGAACTCATTCACTATTGGTTGAAATCAAATGTGCCCCTAGATATTATGGAGAGCAACAAAGTTCAAATGCTGGTGAATTTCACAAAGGCTAGACTCTCAACTAGGATAATGCTGCTGTATCCTTCCTCATTTATAATCAGAATATAAATGGAAATTTAGACATTTATGGCTTCAGTATCCTACTACAAATTATTGCTATTATGTGGGTAATGCTAACTATTATTTGGATGTTTATGATCCTGATCTGGCCTGTGCTTATTTTTCTGACTGGAAGTTTCTTCTTGTTATAGATGTTCTTTTTTGTGTCTCCCTAGGGCTTGGAGTTCGTGGAGTATTACTTTTCTATTTGCATATTTGCATAGCTTTCTGCAGTTAATCCATGCTGTTCTGTAGGTAATTAATTCTCTGCCCACACCTTCAACCATCAGCCACAGTCAGGACTTCACCAAGACTTCAGGCTTCAAAAACTGTCCTATCTATTCATAGAATCATAGAATCAACCAGGCTGGAAGAGACCTCCAAGATCAGCCAGTCCAAACTAGCACCCAGCCCTATCCAGTCAACTAGACCATGGCACTAAGTGTCCCATCCAGGCTTTTCTTGAACACCTCCAGGGATGGTGACTCCAGCACCTCCCTGGGCAGCCCATTCCAATGCCAATCACTCCCTCTGTGAAGAACTTCCTCCTCACATCCAGCCTAGACCTCCCGCAGCACAACTTGAGACTGACATACATAGAAAATAACATTCTTCTCCTGAAGTAAGGTGGTAGCGGTAGGTTCTGCCTACTGCCAGTAGGCAGGTCCTGGTGAAGCCTGAAAATACCCATTCCTGTCTGGCTTTGCTGCTGCAGGAGAAATGTGATCAAAGCTCACACAGATCAGTGTGATCAGAGCGATGCCACAGGGACGCAGACAATTCAATGTGAATTATACCAGAGACCCTTATTGATTGTTCTGTCTCTCGTTATATAGTCTTGAGCAGACAGCACACACCTCCACATTAGTGTAATTAGGCAAGAACAACCCAGTCTTTTACATGCACCACGCCTTGTTTTTCTCATTAAGGAGATGTCCACTTATCTATCCTTCTCTCCAGATAAGGTAGCCAGCTGTGGGAACCAAGGTCAGTGTTTGCTTGTTATTATTCCTTCTGACATTGCATTCCCACATGAGTGCATTCCCTGGTCCTCAAAGAACTCACAGGAACAATTAAATATGGTAATATTTTTTTGGTGAGAGAAGGCAAAAAGACTGAAAAATTATTGCTTGCTTACCAACTAAAGAGACACCATTTTTGATAGGCCATATTTTAGCCTGTTTTTTTGGGAAAAGAAACTATCAGTTTAGTTACACTTAGGCCTGGGGACTGTTCAATATGAGGAATGTTCCTGCACATACTAAGATGTAGATAGCATCTACCCTGGAAATTTTGCAAAGAAGACAGATGTGGTGTATGTAGTGCAGGGGAGAAGGATGTGTGCAGTGTGCATACATACACTACATACAATGTAGTAATTCGGAGAGCAGAGATTGAAAAGTAAGGAAATTGGAAATGAAAAAGGTGAAATGAAAATAAGACAATGGGCAACAAGGGAACTGAGAGGGTTAAGTAGTCCAAGGTTGAAATGTTGTGTGGGCAGTAGAATTTAAAAGAAAACTGAAGCCAGTTAGCAGAGGACTGAATCCAATCACAATGTTTTTAGAAGACACTGTTTTGAAAGTAACCATACAGCCATAGAATCAGTCAGGGTTGGTAGGGACCACAAGGATAATCTAGTTCCAACCCCCCTGCCATGCCCAGGGACACCCTACCCTAGATCAGGCTGCCCTCAGCCTCATCCAGCCTGGCCTGAAACACCTCCAGGCATGGGGCCTCAATCACCTCCCTGGGCAACCCATTCCAGGCTCTTACCACTTTTATGCTGAAGAACTTCCTCCTCAGTCCAATCTCTCTAGTCTGTCACTAGACATAGTAGTAAATATCATGCTGTATAACTTAGAGAAGGTCTCAACCCTCCCTAACTTGCTCTATAAGATGTAACTTATGTTGTGGGAACATTTTAAAATAGAGAGAGAAATTTAACCCCCAAACACTTGTCAAACTAATACTAGTCCTAATAGTAGTACTTTTATGTATGTTCTGCTTGCCCATATTGGGAATACTTCTGTAAAGATGATGTTTGTATTATGATTTCTGATAAACATATTTTTTAAAGGAAAACTTTAAAAGTAAGGTAAGATTTCATTCTCAGGAAAAAATATCCAATTACTAGAAAATAGATAGCTCTTGACTCGATGAATTGTCAGAATGAAGTGTCTGTGTATATGATATGAATTAATCACAATTAGCTATACCTCAATAATGGTTTCTGACAAGGTAATTAGAAGATAATTTAGTCATCACTGAAAAATATACAGCAATTATAAGCCCCTACACAGCTATATAATTTGTGTACCTTGTTTTTATTTGTGTGGTTGAAGTAATTAATAAATTCAATGGATAATACTGCTTCTTTTCATGAATAATATATTCTGTATGAACTTTGTTTTCTTCATAAGACAGAGAATAGAGACCTGCTTGTGTTTGATTGCTAATCCTTGACAAATTGAACTGTTTCTGAGTGAGTTGAAGAATCTGCATATAGGTTGGAAATTTAGCGACAGATGCACTGGAAAAAGTGATTGTAGATCTGAAAATATTAATCCTAAAGGCATAGAGGTTTTAATTCTGGAAATGTATTTTTTAGAAAGCACTTTTTGTTCTTTGAGAGTTCAAGGCTTGTGTTCAATTTCTTATATTGTAGTTGTAACAGTGAACTTCAGGGTTTGTATATCATTTATGTCCCACTCACCCTCATGGCAATAACCTCATTTTGTATGTATTTTGTCTCATGGTTGGATTCTCTTCTGCTTGGGAAAAGTGAAAATTCCAATTAGGGTTTGTTTTTGTGTGGACAAAGGCATACTTAATGTTTCACTCTAATCTTGGTTCCAGTCACAAACAAGTATACTCTGCAGCCTTTTGCTTATCAGGAGGCAATCATTAAGTCCTTTTCAATCAGTATTTTAGTGAGAACAGCAGATCTGAGTGGTCTGTCCTGCCATCTTCAATTTGTTTAAAATTAGCCAACAAGCTCAAAGTTAAGACAGAGGGGTCTAAGAACAAAAAGACCCTCGTGTGAGGGTGGTAAGACACTGGCACAGGTTGCCCATGGAGGTTGTGGATGCTTCCTCCCTGGAGGCGTTTAAAGCCAGGCTGGATGAGGCCTTGAGCAGCCTGCTCTAGTGGGAGGTGTCCCTGCCTATGGCAGGGGGTTGGAGCTGGATGATCCTTGAGGTCCCTTCCAACCTAAACCATTCTATGATTCTATGATTCTAAATACAAACATCTTCAACAGACAAATCTTGTCTTAGGAAATCAAGCTAAAAAGAATTGTTCCTTAAGTAGTGCAAGTTACTGTTCATCTCTGTTGAGATTTTTAAATGTCATTTTGCTCAGTGTGAAATAAATCACACTCTCCAGTCTTTCAGTTCTATGAAGTGAGGGTAATTAACCATAGAAGAAATTGGTATGGCCTTTGTTTATCATCACTGGTGAGCTGCTGCTGGCAGATACTGAGATTGGTGGAGGGAATAACTAAACAATACAGGTATTCAAACAGACACTTCTTCAAGAAAATCATGCAGTGTCTGTTGTCTAAGAAACAGCTTTGTGATCAGAGTAGTCTGTACTGGCCACTACAGAGAATAGCTGGCTGTAACCCATGTTGCTTTCCTTTGGGGACCATTCTTTTTTGGGGAGGGTAGGGTTTGTTGTTGTTGTTTTTAAGGTGTATTTGACACAGTTAATGTGCTAAATACCATCTTTTCTTTCCAGAGTTCTTCAGTGCAAGTATGTTCTGCCATGTGTGAGAGTGATGTTGTAGTAAATATCAGGGAAATTTTAGTCCTTGCAAGCATCCAGTGTTAGAATATTAAATGTACACATTTTGAATATATTCAATGAGAGAATTCTTCTTTTTGCCTTTCCTATATAAATTTTTATTCACTGTGGACATACATGGTCCACTATGCATGACTGTGAAGTAATGTGGTCCATAATCCTTATCTGTCTTCTTGCTTTCATCTATTAAAATTGTTCACACTAATTACCATCTGGAATTTCAGGTAGATGTAATATCACAGGGATACCTATGGGACAGTGTGAACAGCTACTGAAAGTACTTGCTAGAAATGCAGAGATTTCTAGGAGACTCCACAAATAAAACAGTTCAAGAAATTGTTAGGACTATATCACTTTGTGCTCAGATGATGTGGGAGGAAGGAACAGACAGTGAAGATGTCGTGGAGGCAGGGAATTAATGTGGCCAAGACAGGAATTATAAAAATAGAAGTATTCTATTTTCCTGGAACTCCACCCCCAGAACTATATACAAAATTAGTCTATTTTATTAACAGATTCAGTTGGATCAGGAATTTCTTCCAAAAGGATATTATAGATAAATTTAGATATTGAGGAAGTCAGGAAATGGAAGAGGCTAAGGTATAAATACAACTTTACCCCACTATCAATCAGGCTGAGCAGATAGTTAAGGGAGAAGCTTACTCACAGAGGCTAGATAGGCATTGGGCAATGATCCCTTGCTGGATTCCTCTGCAGGGGCAGCCTTCTGACACTGCAGGCAATATCCAATAATAGAGATCCATGCCACAGAAGCACTTAGGCAAGTGATAGAACTGCCAGACTTGGGAATGTCTGGAGCACTTCTTCCCAAGTGAGATGGTCATGGAACGATGCTGCCTTCACAGCAGCAGGGGAGAGCCAAAACTTCTAGGGTCCCTCAGTCCGGGAGGCA
>WAAF01006884.1:80486-100858 GCA_013400475.1 Tricholaema leucomelas | reverse complement strand
GTCTCTTCCAACCTGATTGCTTCTATGATTCTATGACAGGCAATTAAGTAAATGAAACAGTCCCCTGTAAGTGTAGAAGGATATTGTGTCAGTTTGAGCTTAGCTGGGATATTTTAGTGAGAGGAATTAGATTATAGGCTGTGATAAGGAAACAGTAGTGATGGCTACTTCACTCACAGGCTTGCTGAGATGTATGAAAACAAGAACACAAGCATAGATAACAGAGTTGCTCTCTGGCTCTGGCTACATGTGCTTCTCTCCCCAGCTTGCTGTCTAACTAACCTGTCTGCTTCCTAGCTCCTTGAGCTCTGTGGTAAAAGGTTGGACTTGATGATCTGTGAGGTCTCTTCCAACCCTGATGATACTGTGATACTGTGACCAATTCTCCAAGCTCACTTTGAATGTAAGGCAAAGTCTGAAATAAGGTAGAGGGGTGAGAGGGAGGTGGATTCTGGTTACTGGGAGAGCTGTGTTTCCATGTTACCTTTCTTTTAACTTGTCTATTTCTGTATATAGCTGTAAATGTCAATATCTGCTTGTCTGTTGTGTTAAGCTGTAAATATAAAGCTTCATTCTTTAATTTCCAGCTCGACTGAGTCTAGTTTGGGTGATTTCATAAGAGTTGGGGGGCAGGTAACACTCAAACCATCACAGATCTGCAGGATCCAGTTCACCACGGTGAATGGAGATTGCATCATATACATTTAAAAGGGGCAGGCCTTGGCCCTAAGATTTTTTTTTAATGTTCCAAAATTCATTTTTTTTAACATGTTTATGCAAGCATGTTCTGAATCATGATATGTAAGCCATGGAGAAATTAAGTTCATTAATGTTACATCAAAAACAAACAAACAAAACCCCCAAAACTGAAACCAAAACAAAACCTAAAAGCAAAGATAAAACCCCAAAACCAACCAGGAACAAAAAGAAATCTTTAGAACAGTGCAGTTCTGTTTTCATGCTGAGTATGCAAGTGCCATTAAAAGCTACTCTGAAATATAAAATTTGGCCTATTTCTACTAGAAAGTTCTTGATCTTCCTTTTCTATCCTGACAGGTCAAAAGATATCAGTCGCAGACTTGTCACAGGTGCTGGATTGCATATTGCCATTTCTGGGCTTCCTGCCAGTGTAAATTGCAAAGTGGAGGGGAAAGTGAATGGTATTCAGGCAGTCTGGGTGGTGTGGTTCTTCTTTTGTTTGTTCTCTAATTTTATCAGTTCTTGGACTTTTGAGTGACTCATATGCCTGCTATTTGTGGAGGAAATCCTGGAAGATAGAAGGCAAAGCAGAAAAGAGAATGTAATAACATTCAGTTTATTCCTTGATGGTGATTTATAAATCACTGATACCAGAAACTTCATTCATACTGTGTTCAGTTTTGGGCTCTCCAGCTGAAGAGGGACAGGGATCTGCTGGAGAGAGTCCAGTGGAGGGCTACGAGGATGATTAGGGGACAGGAGGGCATGGCTGATGAGGAGGGGCAGAGAGACCTGGGGCTTTTTAGTCTGGAGAAAAGAAGACTTAGAGGGGATTTGATAAATGTTTGTAAGTATCTGAAGGCTGGCAAGGAGGGGGGACAGGTTCTTTCCACTTGCCCCCTGGGATAGGACAAGGAGCAATGGGTGTAAGTTGCAGCAAAAGAAGTTCTGCTTCAACACAAGGGGAAACTTCTTTACTGTAAGGGTCCCAGAGCACTGGCACAGTCTCCCCAGGGAGGTGATGGAGTCTCCATCTCTGGGGACTTTCAAGCTCTGTCTGGATGTGTTCCTCTGTGGTCTGTGTTAGATAGTATTCTCCTGATCCAGCAGAGGGGTTGGACTTGAAGATCTCTTTGGGTCCCTTCCAACCCCTAACATCCTGTGAGCCTGTGATTCATTAATTCATACCTGCATAAATTGAACTGATGAAAAAAAAAATCTGAATTGTCAAAACATTCATGAATTTCTCTTGACTTCAGTCTTCAATCTAATCTTCCTTACAAAAGTTATAGGGAACAAGAATTGGTTGATAGACTCTATGATATATTTCCTTCTCAACATCGCTGTATTGTTTGTCTAATCAAACAATCATAGAATAAACCAGGTTGGAAGAGACCTCCAAGATCATCCAGTCCAGCCTAGCACCCAGCCCTATCCAGTCAACCAGACCATGGCACTAAGTGCCTCATCCAGGCNGCTCCAGGCCCCTCACCTGCTGTGTTGCCTTTCTCTGGACACGTTCCAGCACCTCAACATCTCTCTTGAATTGAGGAGCCCAGAACTGGACACAGCACTCAAGGTGTGGCCTGACCAGTGTTGAGTACAGGGGAGGAATAACCTCCCTTGTCCTACTGGCCACACTCTTCCTGATCCAGGCCACAATGCCATTGACTCTCTTGCCCACCTGGGCACACTGCTGGCTCACGTTCAGCTACTATCTACCAATACCCCCCAGGTCCTTTTCTGTCTGCTCTCCAGCTACTCTGTTCCCATCCTTCAGCACTGCTTGGGGTTGCTGTGGCCTAAGTGTAGAACCCTGCACTTGGCCTTGTTAAGTCTCACCCCATTGGCCTCTGCCCACCCATCCAGCCTGGCAAGGTCCCTCTGCAAGTCTCTCCTACACTCCAACAGATCCACACCTGCTCCTAGCTTGGTGTCATCTGCAAACTTACTGATGATGGACTCAATCCCCTCGTCCAGATCATCAATAAAGATGTTGAACAGGATTTGGCCCAGCACTGATACATTTCTGCTCTGATTTTGGTAAGTGTTTCAACGTGAGAAAAAATATTTGTTGCTCATTTATTTAACACACATGTCAAACACTTGATAGATTGCATGACTGCAGGAAGGAATGGTGTGGGGATCTTTCTTTGCAGCTGTGAGTTAAACATGAGTTATTCTGATTTCACACATTAGTGGAAGGAAACTAACAGTCCTTTTTTTGTACTGAGACCAGTGTCTCTGTTTCTGGATTGTGCATGTCCTAGGCTTTTCATATTGTGATGGTTTGGGTGTTTCCTGCCCCCCCCCAACATTGGCAATTACCCAGACTAGATTCAGCCAGCTCTGGAAATTTGAATGAAGCTTATATTTACAGCTTAGCACAATATACAAGCAGATATTTACAGTATATACAGTTATAGACAGAAATACATATGGTAAAAGGTAATACAGAATCACAACAGCCCTCCCAGAAACCTGAGTCCCCAGGAGGGGCTCCAAACCACTCCTTCACCTTCCCCCTACCCCTCTCAACCTTACCCCAGTCCCAAGGAAGAATGGAGGTTCGGCCAGGGGATTAGGAAGCAAAGTGGATTAGTCAGAGAAATGGAGGGTGAGGTTAGAGAGAGATGCAGCTTGGCGCTCCCCAGCAGGAGTAGTGCCTTATCTATGTTTTGATTTGTGTTCTTATACATCTCAGCAAGCCTATGAGGGAAGTAGACATCATCATTGTTTTCCTTTCACAGCCTGTAATCTAGTCCTTCTCACCAAAACATTCTAGCTAGCTTCAGACTAGCACACATATAGGACTGTTTCACCTTGTCCTTAGATTCCTTTACAAAATGGAAGTAATTCACATTGAAATAGTACAGAGGCAGAAGGACAATATGCCTAAGGGCCACAACGATTTAAAAGATGCTCCTTAAAGCCTACAGTTGCATTTGTGTTTTCTCCCTGTCTCTCCCAGCCACGTAGCCTGAATTTAGCTCCCTTAATATTTTTATCACAGTTCACATTTAATTTGATGTACATGTCACCAAGCTACTAAGGGCTATCTCTCTGCTTCCCTTGTGAGTTCAGAATTTAGTCAGGCCTTTGATGTAGTATATTCTGGTTACATTAGAGAATTCCATTTCCTCCCTTAGGGTCATCCAAGGGGAAAATTCAGTCAGTGCAGAAGATGAGCAGCTTTCCACTTGCATTTCTAACTTAGATTTACACCAATACCTGAGGCTTTACCCACTCCTTAATGTACTGGCTCTTGCTTTTAGAATATTTTATTTTACAGACTGGGCTAAGATTTCATGCTGCTTCAAGAACAGTTGAAACACTTATCCCAGTTTTCCAGCTGAGATACCTGCTGGTGCAGGGGAGACCCTTGAGTGACATGAAAACCAATGAAGCTTTTCACAGCTTATTTAGGACAAGTGAAAAAGTGTATGTCAGGAGCACCATAGCTTGCTGGTGGCACCTAATTGGCATGCTTGCAGTAAGACTGCAGTGCATCAATTATACAGGGTTAAGAGGTGGCTAGAAGTTCACTACAGCTTATTTTTTCCTCCTTAGCCTCCTAATATTACACATTCACTTTGGAAATCCTCTTTTTTTCTTTTGCTCAGATTTATTAATGAGAGACCTGTTTAAAGTTTTAACATCCTAGAACCCTAAGCCATAATTTCTCTTGATGTCATTGGTAGCTAGAGCCTGTCGGGAGATTTTCCCTGATTATAGATCAGAACTTGCTGCCTGGGAAAGAGCACTTCTCAAACAGTATGATCAATGCTTCATTTGTCTCTTACTCCTCTCAAAGCCTCAAAGACAGACAGAAGTAATGAGACAGAAATAGCATGATTTCTGTGTAACTTAGAGTTTATATAATAAAACATCCTATTTTTGTGTGTGTGTTTGCACATATGTGCACGTTTGTGCACGTGAATACATCAGTATTTCTGTCTCCTCATGTGTGCTAGTTTGAAGCTAGATGGAATATTTTGGTGAGAAGCATTAGATTACAGGCTGTGAAAAGGAAACAATGGTGATGTCTACTTCACTTATAGGCTTGCTGAGATATATAAAAACAAGAACATAAATACAGGTAACAGAGTTGCTCTCTGGCTCTGGCTGCCTCCCTTCTCTCCCTAACCTGCTGTCTGTGTAACTAATCCGTCTGCTTCCTAACACCCCTGGCTGATTCTCCAAACTCACCTTCAAGGTGAGGCAAAGTCTGGGATAAGGTAGAGGGGTTGGAAACAAGTGGAAGGTTGGTTGGGAGCCCCTCCTGGGGACTCTGGTTTCTAGGAGGGCTGTTGTGTTTCTGTATTACTTTTTAGCTTGTATATTGTGCTAAGCTGTAAACATTCATTCTAATTTCCAGCTCGGCTGAGTCTAGTCTGGTTGATTTTATAAGAGTGGTGGGGTGGGGAACACCCAAACCATCACATCATGCAAGAGAATCTACCAGCTCTCAGAATCATAGAATCAACCAGGTTGGAAGAGACCTCCAAGATCATCCAGTTCAACCTAGCACCCAGCCCTGTCCAATCACTAGACCATAGAATCATAGAAGCAACCAAGTTGGATCACAGAATCAACCAGCTTGGGCTCACAAGTCCATTGAGCCATTATCCCCCGTTTTAGTGGGAGAACCTGATGATCCATTGCACCGTTGAGCACAGGTGTGTGTGACTCTGTAGCACTGGTTAGGATTAGACAAGTAGAAAGGTGTGCTGCCTACAGCAGCTTTCTGTGCACATTGAAGGGCAGCCTCCTGCCTGGTAAGGAATTCCCACCTCACAGCTGTTATAATTCAGCAGAATATTCCTTGTTGTGAAGAGCGCATTGTGGTACTATTCAACCTTGTTTGCTGGGATGGCAATCTCTCAGAGATTGGCCATTTCATGCTGAGTCATTCTTTACCTCATTTAATAAACTACATGTTGCTGGGTTGTTGGGGTTTTTTGTTTTGTCTTGTTCTGTTTTCACAGGATCACAGGATGTTAGAGGTTGGAAGGGACCCAAGGAGATCATCGAGTCCAACCTCCTTGCCAGAGCAGGACCACACAATCTAACACAGATCATAGAAGAAGGCATTCAGGCAGGCCTTGACAGTCTCCAGAGATGGAGACTCCACAACCTCTCTGGGGAGCCTGTGCCAGTGCTCTGTGACCCTTACAATAAAGGAGTTCCCCCTTGTGTTGAAGTGGAACCTCTTGTGCTGCAACTAACACCCATTGCTCCTTGTCCTATCCCAGGGAACAGTGAGCAGAGTCTGTCCCTTCCCCTCCTGGCCAGCCCTCAGATACTTATAAACATTAATCAAATCCCCTCTAGGTCTTCTCTTTTCCAGACTAAACAGCCCCAGGTCCCTCAGCCTCTTCTCATAAACCATGCTCTCCAGTCCCCTAATGATCCTCGTAGCCCTCCACTGGACCCTCTCCAGCAGATCCCTGTCCCTCTTAAACAGGGGAGCCCAAAACTGAACACAGTATTCAAGATGAGGTCTCACCAGGACAGAGTAGAGGGGGAGGAGAACCTCCCTTGATCTACTGGACACACTCCTCCTAATACAGCCCAGGATCCCATTGGCCTTCTTGGCCACAAGGGCACATTGCTGTGCCACGGATAACTTGTTAGCCACCAGGACCCCTAGGTACCTCTCCACGGAACTGCTTTCCAGCAGGTCACCTCCCAGCCTTGTTTTGTTGGGGTTTTTTACCTTTTTTCAATCAGTAAAATGATCTTGAGAGAATGCCTAATATAGAGCCTCAAATAACAACTGCTTTTTCAAGTGCAAGCCTCCTGGCTCTGTGAGGGATTCACCTCTGAGTCCTTGTATCAGAGGGAACCTCAAGTTCTTTTATTCATTAAATTACCATAATTGTGTGCATTGCAGTTGCAATATTTTTATGCTAATGCCATAATTTTCTCCCCCTTTTTTTTTTTTTTCCTGGTTGAAATGGTTTCAAGGCTTTTTGAAATGTTTCCTACTCAGAAAAACCTGAGAGACTGAGAGAGGGTTGCTTCTTTTTGGTTTGTATTGTTTTGTTTTGCTTTGTTTTGCCTTGTGGTTTTGTTTTAATTCAGGTGCTAATACCAGGTGGCAGCTGAACAAGCTTTGGTGATAGATTTTTGACCCAGTGTCAAACTCTATGGATTGTTAGTGGGAGGCTGGTGTTTAAATGACCATTACATGGTAAGAATCATAGACTGGTTTAGGTTGGAAGGGACCTCATGAGAGAAGGCAAAAACCTCAAATTCTCCAGAAGTATGCAAGTGGCTTCAACACTGCGAGTCACTGGATTCAACAGTATGAGTCACTGCTTACATCCATTAGAATCATAGAATCACAAAATGGCTTAAGTAGAGGGGACCTCAAGGGTCATCCAGCTCCAACCCCCTGCCATAGGCAGGGACACCTCCCACTAGAGCAGTCTGCCCAAGGCCTCATCCAGCCTGGGCTCGAACACCTCCAGGGAGGGAGCAGCCACAACCTCCTTGGGCAACCTGTGCCCGTGTTTCACCACCCTCTCTGTAAAGAACCATTTCCTAACATCTAGTTTTGAAACTCCTCTCTATCAGTTTAAACCCATTCCCCCTCATCCTGTCATGACAAGACCTTAAAATAAAGGGAGTACTTTACACTTTATAAAATTTGAGGTTACCTTGTTCCTTGTTAAGATCCACAAGTGTAGGTTTCAGTTTTATTAACATTTTTTGAGACTTGAGTGAATTTATCTTGAAGATTTCATTGAAAATGTCTCATGCACCTGGGGAGGAATAATAAACTGCAGCAGTACAGGCTGGGAGGTGATCTGCTGGAGAACAGTCCCGTGCAGAGGGACCTGGAGGTCCTGGTAGATAACAAGTTAACCATGGCACAGCAATGTGCCCTTGTGGCCAAGAAGGCCAATGGGATCCTGGGGTGTATTGGGAAGAGTGTGTCCAGCAGGTCAAGGGAGGTTCTGCTCTGCTGGCGTTACACCCTGGAATGAAATGACTTTTGGGCCACCAATATGGTTAGATAATCGTGCTCCAATTTATTTCCGTGTTACAGTGACTTATATGCTTACTTGGAAGAGGTGTGCATAGCTAGCTTAGTTCAAGATTGGTACATGTGGAAAGTACAGATTGGCTTAAGGTTATGTGCGTGGTACAGATAGGCCAACCTGTAGAGTCCGTCCCCTGCAGCTGCCTGGCTCTGCCTCCTGCAGCTGCATGTGGGGGGTGCCACCCACCGCCTGGTTTCCTGCCTCCAAGATGGATTCAAGGACACTTCACAGCATGGATTTGCTCATTGCCTATCAGTTCACGTCCCGTTAGCAAGAAACCCTTCCACACTCCTCCTACTCCATTCTGCCCTGGTGAGACCCCATCTTGAATACTGTGTTCAGTTTTGGGCTCCCCAGTTGAAGAGGGACAGGGATCTGCTGGAGAGGGTCCAGTGGAAGGCTACGAGGATGATGAGGGGACTGGAGGGCATGGCTTATGAGGAGAGGCTGAGAGACTTGGGGCTGTTTAGTCTGGAAAAAAAAAAAGACTGAGAGAGGACTTGATAAATGTTTATAAGTATCTGAAGGCTGCCAGGGGAGGGGGGACAGGCTCTGCTCACTGTTCCCTGGGATAGGACAAGGAGCAATGGATGTTAGTTGCAGCACGAGAGGTTCCACCTCAACACAAGGGGGAACTTCTTTACTGTAAGGGTCCCAGAGCACTGGAACAGGCTCCCCAGAGAGGTTGTGGAGTCTCCATCTCTGGAGACTTTCAAGGCCTATCTGGATGCCTTCTATGATCTGTGTTAGATTGTGTGGTCCTGCTCTGGCAGGGGGTTTGGACTCAATGATCTCCTTGGGTCCCTTCCAACCTCTAACATCCTGTGATCCTGTGAACTAATCTCTATTAAAAGAGGCAAAAACATACTGTGAGATTTTCAGACTTGGCCCAGGTACAGCAGAAATATTTCCATTTACTATCCAATCGCTTAAAGGGATTATTTAACTCAGATTCAGCAGTACTGAAATCTGCCATCATAATTCATTACATAATAGGATTACCTTAAAAAAAGAGCTAGATGGCACAGTTGGTCAATACAGTTAGATATATTTTTGGAAGTCTTGGCTTAAATCTGACCCTGGGATACGAATGTATCATGTTTGCTGGTCTAAATATAAATCCAAGTAGATGTTTGTTTATATTTGTGCTAGTTTGAGCCTAGCTAGAATGTTTTGGTGAGAAGAGCTAGATAATAGGCTGAGAAATGAAAACAGTGGTGAGGTCTACTTTGCTCACAGTCTTGCTGAGACGTGTACAATGGAAAGACAAAACAAAGATTAGGTCACTTGCTTGCTCTCTTTGCTTGGGCACTTCGTGCTGAGCTGTGCTCTCAGCTCTTTGCCTGCTGTGGAGCTCGTGGCTGCTGGCTGAACTCCATCTTGCTCTCTAACCTCACTCTGCATCTGCTTTGTTGATTCACTTTTGCTTCTTAATCCTCTTGGCCAAACCCCCATTCTTCCTTGGGACTGGGGTAAGGTTGAGAGGGGTAGGGGGAAGGTGAGGGGTGGTTGAGAGCCCCTCCTGGGGACTCAGGTTTCTGGGAGGGGAGTTGTGTTTCTGTGTTACTTTTACCTTGTGTATTTCTGTATATATCTGTATATACTATAAATATCTGCTTGTACATTGTGCTAGCTGTAAATATAAGCTTCATTCAAATTTCCAGAGCCGACTGAGTCTAGTCTGGGTGATTTCTAAAGTTGGGGGGGGCGGGGGACACGCAAACCATCACAATGAGCGAGGGGACAAGCATCTGGAGTGCCCTTCCTTTCAGCCAGCCTGACTCACCTGTGAGTAAACTTAATGGCTCAGCATGATTAATAGTGAGGGATGCTATGTTTAATAGCTTAGCTCTTTCCAACTTCTGACTTCCAAAATAGTCAAAATTACCTATGGTATCCTTGTAGTATTTTCTCCATCTGACTGAATCTGCTAATTAAAACTAAATTAATTTCTGTATATAGTTTGGGGTGGGTTTTCAGGAAAATAAAATAACTCTATTTCTATATAAATTCCTGACTCTTCCACATTAATTCCCTGCCTCCACAACATATATACATAGCTTAAGGTCAGAATTCATACAGTCCTAAGCAGTCTGATCTAGTTGGAGGTGTCCCTGCTCACTAAAGAGGAGTTGGACGAGAAGACCTTTTGGGTTCCTTTCCAACTTGATGCAATCTGCAAATCTGTAATTTAGAAATAGTTATCAAATTAAGTAAATAAAAGTATGCAAAATGTAATTAAGACTATATCTAGCACACAGCTACATAGAGGTTTGCAACCAATTACTGTAATTACAGATTGCATACTAAACATTCAGAACTGGTTCTTGCCATTGGAATTTCATTCTTTCATAGTCCTTAACTTAGGCAGATAAATAAGCTACGTGAGTATTGCAAGACTATTATTATTTAAAAGTATTTATTAATAAGTATTATTTAAGCCATTTTTTCCCTCTCTGTATTATACTTAGAAGTAACAACTCGACACAGTAGCTCAGACGAATTTCAGTGTCACTGTTCTCGTTTTCTACTAATTTGTTGTGTGAATTTGATGAATTTTAGCAATCAGGGAAATGAAAAACTGCTGCGATTGGCTAAAGCCAAGAACAGTTCAAATGTGCAAAACCAGGTTCTCCAAACAGCTGTGCCAGAGTTCCTCTGTCCAAAACTGCTAGTTGAATCTTGGGTCTTTATTGAACAGGGTGCCAGCTCCATGAAATAATGCCAGGTTGTATGGAATATTGTATGACTTCAGATTTCTTAGCCTGCATTTCAAAAGCAAGGGTGACATTATCATTTCCTACAAGAAGAAATCCTAGTTTGTGTGTCCCTCCCAAAAGCAAAGCCAGTGGAAGCAAAGCAAACTCATGCTACAGAAAAAAATCAAATTCATAGTAGCTTGGCAAATGAATCTTTAGAACAGCCTGCCTGGTAACACATCAGATCTGTCTTCACTTTGCAGATTATAAAGGAAATGGGTAAATGGAAGAAAGCACTAAAATGCGTTTAAGGAAAAATTGGATGTGGAACTTAGTGACATAATCCAGTCAATGTGTTGGAGTTAGGTCATAGGCTGGACTTGATGATCTTAAGAAAGGGACCTGGGGCTGCTGGTAGATAGTAACTGAAGATGAGCCAGCAGTGTGCCCAGGTGACCAAGAGAACCAATGGCATCGTGGCCTGGATCAGGAACAGTGTGGCCAGTAGGACAAGGGAGGTTATTCTGGCCCTGTATTCAACACTTGTCAGGCCACACCTTGAGTGCTGTGTCCAGTTCTGGGCTCCTCAATTCAAGAGAGATGTTGAGGTACTGGAACATGTCCAGAGAAGGGCAACAAAGCTGATGAAAGGCCTGGAGACCTATGAAGAGAGGCTGAGGGAGCTGGGGTTGCTTAGCCTGGAGAGAAGGAGGCTCAGGGCAGACCTCATTGCTGTCTACAACTACCTGAAGGGAGGCTGTCACCAGGTGGGGGTTGGTCTCTTCTCTCAGGCAACCAGCAACAGAACAAGGAGACACAGTCTCAAGTTGTGCCAGGGGAGGCATAGGCTAAACGTTAGGAGGAAATTCTTCCCAGAGAGCCCATTGGAATGGGCTGCCCAGGGAGGTGGTGGAGTTACTATCCCTGGAGGTGTTCAAGAAGACTGGATGAAGCACTTAGTGCCATAGTCTATTTGACTGGCTGGGTGCTAGGTTGGACTGGATGATGTTGGAGGTCTCTTCCAACCTGGCTGATTCTATGATTTCAGCCTCAGTAATTCTGTCTGATTCTGTGAAAATAATGTATCTGGTTTCTGAGTATCTTAATGCAAGACCTAGAAACTTAGAGCCTCTCTTAGCAAGGAATAACAAGCATTTATTGTGCTAGAGGAAGACAAACAGTTACATTATGGTAAAAGCACTTTTCCAGGAGCATGTGGTCCTCCACACTCTCAAATCATAAAGCAGAACACTCCTTTGGCCTGGTAAGCCTTCAACCCAGCTTAGACTTTGAAAGAGACTCTCTTTTTCCATGATCTAGGGGAAGAGCCATGAACCCTGTCTGTATTTCCCAGAAAACCAGGAAGAAAAAGCACACAAATTCTTTTGGCCTGTTTGAAGTTCTTTCTAATATCTAGCTGAGGATGTTTTCTTTTCATCCACTGACATTTGGAGTTGCTCTTCTGAAACCTTTATATATTTGTAAAGGTCTGTTGGTGAGTCAGTTACATACTGTGAAGAAGTCACTCATTCATAGAAATGTAAATATTAAGTACTTTCAACATTCCTGCCACTGCCACTTTTCCTGTAATATTTACATGAGCACAGGCAGGAGATCTGCATTTTTGTGAAGCTTTCTGAGTAGGATTCTGTGGCCTGTAGTATGTGAGTAGGATGATAGAGCCTTCTATTTGAAAAAAATATATGTGGCATATATATATATTGGAAAAATCGAAGGTTACTGTGTTAAAAAACTCAAAATGGAAGCAATAAGCTATAGAGTATCATTAACTTTCACATAGTTCACAACTTTAGATATTAAATAGAAGACTCAGTGCATTGCTGTGCTAGTTTGAGCCCAGCTAGAATGTTTTGGTGAGAAGAATTAGATTTCAGGCTGTGAAAAGGAAACAATGGTGATGGCTACTTCACTCATAGGCTTGCTGAGATGTATAAGAACAAGAACATGAATATAAAGTCACTCTCTGAGTCTCTCTGGGCTTTGGGCTGAACTTCTCTAACCTAACCTGCCATCTGTGTGACTAATCCATCTGCTTCCTAACCCTCCATGCCAACCCTCAAAACTAACTTGAATATAAGGCAAGATCTTGGGTAAGGTGGAGGGGTGGGAGGAAGGTAGAAAGGTGGTTGAGACCCCCTCCTGGGGACTCAGGTTTCTGGGAGGGCTGTTGTGTTTCTGTAATACAGAATATTTCTGTCTATATTGTAAATATAGTAAATATAGTAAATATTGTAAATTGTATATTTCTGTCTATATTGTAAATATCTGTTTATATATTATGCTAAGCTGTAGATATAAAGCTTCATTCAATTTCCAGAGCCTTTGAGTCTAATCTGGATGATTTTCCTAAGTGGGGGGGCAGGCAGGTAACACCCAAACCATCACAATTCAACAAATCAAATAGTATGAGATAGGAAAAAACTGGGGCTGAGTTTCTATTGTTAAAGAAGCTTCAGCTATTAATATTTCAAACTGTTTTAAGTACAAAATTTGAGCTATGTCTGACAGGTCTTGTAATCTTACTTCTGATGTTTATAAAAATGCAAGTGAAAAAACCCCAAAAAACCAAAACAAACTCTTAAGTGTGTGTGTGTATATATATATATATATATGTATAATGGTTTAGGTTGGAAGAGACCTTCTCCTTCTATAGAGACTTTCAAGGCCTGTCTGGATGTGTTCCTTTGTGATCTGTGTTAGATAGTATTGTCCTGCTCTGGCAGGGGGGTTGGATTGATGATCTCCTTGGGTTCCTTCCAACCCCTAACATCCTGTAGGATCCTTTGTGACCTCAAGGATCATCCAGTTCCAACCCCCTGCCATAGGCAGGAACACTTCCCACTAGAACAGGCTGCCCAAGGCCTCATCCAGCCTGGCCTTGAACACCTCCAGGGAGGGAGCAGCCACAATCTACTACCTAAAGGGAGGTTGTAGCCAGGTGGGGGTTGGTCTCTTCTGCCAGGCAACCAGAAATAGAACAAGGGGACACAGCCTCAAGTTGTCCCGGGGGAAGTATAGGCTGGATGTTAGGAGGAAGTTCTTCCCAGAGAGAGTGATTGGCATTGGAGTGGGCTGCCCAGGGAGGTGGTGGAGTCACCATCCCTGGAGGTGTTCAAAAGAAAACTGGATGAGGCACTTAGTGCCATGGTCTAGTTCACTGGATAGGGCTGGTTGCTAGGTTGGACTGGATGATCTTGGAGGTCTCTTCCAACATGGTTGATTCTATTCTATTCTCCCTGGGCAACCTGTGTCAGTGTCTCATCATCCTCACTGCAAATAGCCCGTTCCTAACGTCTTGTTTGAATCCCCCCTGTAACCATTTTGCTGTTGGGGTCTCTGAGCCTCTACACTAGCTCGTCTGATCCAGTCCTGCTCCCACATCACAAAGTGGGAGGGAGTCAGAAGCAATCGAGCCAAATTTCTACAGTCATAAGCACAATTCAAATTGGCTTGGAATATCCAGCGAGCATCTGGCCAGCAGGCTCAGAGTTCAGACCATAGTCCATAACTACTCATCTAGCTTGTTGCAGCAATTTCCAATCCTGTACCTCCCACCTGGCTGTGTTTTGTGCAGGGTTGATATTTGAAACTGAGGCAGCTTGTCAATCACCCTCCAAAATTGCATCACGCATGACCCCAGGCCAGCACTGCCCCATTCTTGGTGTTGTGTAGGTAGGTGGTGGTGAGAGCAGTGGAGCAGAAGGCTCAACCTTTTCCTTACTTTCATGCTGCAAAAGCCCTTGTGCCATAGAAAACATTGTTACAAGTGCTCCAAACAGATGATTAACACCAGATTCTAAGCGTTCTAGCTTTCTCATCACTTCATGTAGAAGCTTGTGTGTTCTGCACCTGGCTTATCTGGCTAGCTCTGGCGTGGTGTGACAGCACCGCTGTTGCACCTGCTGGCACAAGTGGATTGATGCAAACAAATAGGAGGTATATTTCCCCCCACCCCACTGGGCAAGTAGGCTGCCAATACCGAGTACCATCTGGCAGGCATCTTGCACTACCTTGCTTGGTAGGCTGCATTTTGCACATGTGCTGTGTGTGCTCCGAGTTGCCCGGGGGAGCGTCTGCGATGTTATCAGTCTCCTGAGTTACTTGCAGAAGTACTGTGGCACTTTTTGCTAGAGGTGCTGACATGCCTTTAACTGCCATAGTGGACCCACTAAAGTCCAAAAAGAATGTCTGTGCTTGGGATGATTTCTTGCTCAGCATCACTAGCTGGCCTGGCGATCAGGGCTTGAGCTGCAGCAGTGGCCACACACTGCTCAGCCTGCATCTCTTTCAGAGTGTTGATAACATCTTTCCAGGTTGGCCCCAGATCTCTGCTGGCTTTGCTATTGTCCTTGTCACCACTGATTGTGGCTTCCCAAAGGTCTCTACTTCGCTCCATTCTTGTGGACTAAAGTACCAGGGTATTTCTTTCATGTGTCCCTTTTCCTTTGCCCATTTCAGTATCTCACAGATCATCTTCAAGTCAGCTGTAAGCCCTCTCTTAGAGAGTATCACAGTATCACCAAGGTTGGAAGAGACCTCACAGATCATCAAGTCCAACCCTTTACCACAGAGCTCAAGGCTAGACCATGGCACCAAGTGCCACGTCCAACCTTGCCTTGAACAGCTCCAGGGACGGCGACTCCACCACCTCCCTGGGCAGCCCATTCCAGTGTCCAATGACTCTCTCAGTGAAGAACTTTCTCCTCACCTCAAGCCTAAACTTCCCCTGGCGCAGCCTGAGGCTGTGTCCTCTCATTCTGGCGCTGGCCACCTGAGAGAAGAGAGCAACCTCCCCCTAGCTACAACCACCCCTCAGGTAGTATGCTGGCTAATAACTGCACTGCCGTCTCAGATTCCATTCTTGTTATAGTAAGGAGGTTTGTAGTGTCCTACTTTACAGGAGGTGAGTCATGACTCTCACTTCCAGCTGCTGCTTCTTGCCATGCAACATCACTCCCATCCAGAGTTCTTTGGTGTCACCAGGCACATTGCTCTTTGCAACTTGTTGCAGTACAAGGGTCCCTGTTTGGGCAGCAGAACATCAGAGAGAGCGCAATGGAGGAGTAACACAACACCAGTATGGTTAGGTCATTGCTCAAAGTTTACTGATCATAAGTATCAATTTATAGCCGTCAGTGAAGCTAACTTGTTTATGTTAATTCTGATTGGCTCTTTCCCTAGAGGTCAGCCTTGCTGTTTCCCATCCTGCTTCAGCATCTGCCTTGTACCGTCTTGTAGTCACACAGGCATTTTCTCCTCCTCATTTCTCACAGCTAAGGATGGTTCAAGGGCACTTCTTGCAGGTGTTCTCAAAGCATGGGGTGCTCACAGCCATCAGTCTGTGGCCTCTATCAGATCAGAATTCCTCCACGTTGGTTAATTCTCTGTTCCTGTGACAAAGACATGTACTGCTTTGTTACAGAACAAGACAGAGCTTTAACCACACTGACATAAGAGAGTGCCAATGAGATTGGAGTTTTAGTCAGTTTTCCTTGTCAGGGATTCTCAGATATTTCCTCCATGCTCATTCAAGGCTTTTCAAAAAGTTTCACAGATTTTATTCCTGTCATNAAGGGGAAAATGTGGTGTGGGGTGAGAGAGGGCCAAGAAGACTCCAACAGAGCCCAGGTGCTCTGGGTTTGGGGGGAAAAGGGGAAAATGAGTTGTGGGGGTGTGAAAGGGCCAGATATGATGGAAAAGGAGAGACGGTGCTGCAAGGGGGGAAATGGAGAAGAAGAGGATGGAGAGGAAAGGAATGGAGAAGAAAAGAGGAAGATGAGGGAAAAGGAAGCAGATGGAGAGGAAAGGAGGAAGATGAGGGGAAAGAGTAAGATGGAGAGGAAAGGAAGGAGGTGGAAAGAAAAAGAGGAAGATGGGAGAAAATAGGAGATGGAGAGGAAAGAAGGGAGGTGGAGGAGAAGGGAGATTTTAAAAAGGTAATAAAAATGTAAATTGGACTGTGGTGTTTCCATTAAAACCACCCTTTCCATGACCAGTCCTTTGTCATTTCTGCTTGGACTAGTAAGCAGACACCTTCACCAGCTCACTAGTTCGGATGAAGAAGAGATAGTCACACCTGCCCAAGAGATAAAAATGAGGAAATAAAGAGGGAAGTTAAGAAATAAAAATGAAAAATAAACCCAAATACACATTATAGCTATACAAAGCATGAGGTCTTTCAGCAAGTTCTGCATGGGCCAGCAATGTGACCTCGTGGACAAGAGGCCCAATGGCATCCCAGGGCACATCAAGAAAAGTGTGGCCAGCAGGTCTGTGGTGGTTCTTTTCCCACTCTGCCGTGTCCTGCTGAGACCACACCTGCAATACTGTGTCCAGTTTTGGGCTCCCCAGTTCAAGAGACAGGGATCTGCTGGAGACAGTCCAACGGAGAGTCACAAGGATGGTTAGGGGTCTTGAGCATCTTCCCTATGAAGAGAGATTGAAAGTTCTGGGGCTGTTTAGTGTGGAGAAGAGAAGGCTGAGAGGGGATCTCATCAATGTGTATACTCAACAAGTATCTGAGGGGTGGGTGTCAAGTGGATGAGGCCAATCTCTTTTCATTGGTGCACAGTAATAAGACAAGGAACAAGAGCTACAAACTGGAACACAGAAGGTTTCATCTCAACATGAGAAGAAACTTCTTTAGAGTGAAAGTGACAGAGCACTGGAACAGGCTGTCCAGAGAGGTTGCAGAGCAGACTCAAAGCCAAACAGGATGCATTCCTGTGTGGACTACAACTGTCTACAACTACCTAAAGGGAGGCTGTAGCCAGGTGAGAGTTGGTCTCTTCTCCCAGGCAACCAGCAACAGAAGAAGGGGACACAGACTCACGTTGTGCTGTGGGAGGTCTAGGCTGGATGTTAGGAGGAAGTTGTTGCCAGAGAGAGTGATTGGCATTGGAATGGGCTGCCAGGGAGGTGGTGGAGTCACCATCCCTGGAGGTGTTGAAGAAAATCCTGGATGAGGCACTTAGTGCCATGGTCTAGTTGTTTGGACAGGACTGGGTGCTAGGTTGGACTGGATGAGCTTGGAGGTCTCTTCCAACCTGGTTGATTCTGATAATTTGAAATTCATCAACAATAAATAAAAAGAAATAATATAAAAAGTGATCATACTGAATTGCTTCATAATACAGATTAGTTCAAAGGGAATTGAGTTTTGTAATAGTTTCCAAATCTGATTTGAATAGAATCTGTCATATCCTTGTATTTGGGTTTTGGAACTCGAGTAAACATAGTTTGGACCAGATGATCTTGGAGGTCTCTTCCATCCTGGTCTATGATTCTGATTTTATGTTTCTAATTTTATTTTTACTGACTCTTTGAGAGCTTCTGGGAGAGACCACAAGAACCATCTAGTTCCACCCCCCCTGCCATGGCCAGGGACACCCTACCCTAGATCAGGCTGGCCACAGCCTCATCCAGCCTGGCCTTAAACACCTCCAGTGTTGGGGCCTCAACCACCACCCTGGGCAACCCATGCCAGGCTCTCACCACTCTCATAATGAATAGCTTGCTTTCAGGCTGAAGCAGAGAATTAAGGGAACAGCAGGTCTTACTCATGGAGCTGAGATAGGTAGTCAAAAGTGATCCCTTGCTGGATTCCTCTGCAGGAGCAGCCTTCTGACGCTGCAGGCAATATCCAATAGTGTATGTCCACGCAGCAGAATTCCAATGTGAGTGGGAGAGCAACCAAACTCAGGAATGTCTCAAGCACCATGAGTGGGCTGATCGTGGAATGATGCTGCCTTCACAAGGGGCAGGGGAGGGCCAAACTATTAGAGTCTTCCCAGTTCAGGAGGCAGTCAGGAAATCAGCTGCTGATATGATCCGAGAGTGGCCTGTCTGGATGCCACTGGCAGCTCCCTCAAAAGGACCCCAGGGCTTGCCAAGCCTGCAAGTTTGCACAGAATGGTGCAAAAGTGGGGAGAACCATCCAAAGACAGGGACAGTGTAAACCATGCAAAAAGGCAGGAGCTGTCCAAAAACAGGGATGGTCCAAAACGGCAACTCTGTCATGGCAGGCGCTCTTTCAAGGCTGGAATCTTTCAAGACAGGAACTCTCAAGGTGGGAACCTCTTCCCATTCTCCCTTGCTCTGTTTATCCTTTTCTAGACAAAGTGTCCATTTACCATTTTACACTGGGCATGAAAACCCAGCCAACCACCAGCCTGATTCCAGCGCAGGCTTCCACATGGCTCAGCACACATGCGGGAAAGTGCCTTTTGCTGTTCCCCCTGCAAGCCTGCAGGGAGGGGGGGATGGTGGTGGTGGTGGGAACAGCAGTTTTCACACCTTCTCTCCAATTCAAACCTGGGGTGGGGGTTAGGGAGAAAAAAGGAATTTGGAGTACCTCAGAACACTCTATAAATTCATAAGGTATAGGCAACATAAAATATCACAGTCTCACAGTATCACCAAGGTTGGAAGAGACCTCACAGATCATCAAGTCCAACCTGTTATCACAGAGCTCAAGGCTAGACCATGGCACCAAGTGCCACGTCCAATCCTGCCTTGAACAGCTCCAGGGACGGCGACTCCACCACCTCCCTGGGCAGCCCATTCCAGTGTCCAATGACTCTCTCAGTGAAGAACTTTCTCCTCACCTCAAGCCTAAATTTCCCCTGGCACAGCCTGAGGCTGTGTTCTCTTGTTCTGGTGCTGGCTGCCTGAGAGAAGAGAGCAACCTCCTCCTGGCTACAACCACCCCTCAGGTAGCTGTAGACAGCAATAAGGTCTCCCCTGAGCCTCCTCTTCTCCAGGCTAAACAACCCCAGCTCCCTCAGCCTCTCCTCGTAGGGCTGTGCTCGAGGCCTCTCACCAGCCTCGTTGCCCTTCTCTGGACATGCTCAAGGATTTCAATGTCCCTTCTGAACTGGGGGGCCCAGAACTGAACACAGTACTCGAGGTGTGGTCTAACCAGTGCAGATTTCTAAGCAGTTCACATACCAGGCAGCTTACAGTAACAGCAGTCATGCAGATTTCAGAAAGTATAGTCCTTAGTTATTGGAAATATAGGTTTGCTGATTCTGCATTTTAAAACCTTGGCATTTTTCTTTTCCAGAACAACCCATAAATATGAATTGATCAATGTCTCACAAAGAAAATGGCTCTTTTGGGATCATGGGAAAATACACATACAGTCTTGGTCAGAGCCTGCATGCCTGTGAGTCCTCTTCATGTGGCAGAGAGCATGTACTGCATTAGAAAATGCTAATAGACAGACTATGACATTCCCCCATCCCATTAAGCCTGAAGGAGTGTCAAAATTTGCCATCTGGCTCTCCATGTGCACCACTTTTGTCAAATTCACTCTTTCTCTCAGTTTTTCTTCCCCCTTTATTTTTTTTTTCTTTCTTGATTTTGTTGCTTCCACCACAAGTCCTTTCATCTTTCTTCCCTTTGGAACAGAAATCTTCATTTCAGTGAGAGATGCTTTCCTCCCTTCTGCTTCTGCCTACCCACAGATGCTAATAACAGCTCCTTTTTAAGCTGATGACTAGTCTCTATAGCAATCAAGCATCAGAAGCACTCAGTGCTAAGAAATAAGCAGATCTTGGTAGCAGCCTTAATTTTTTTTTCTCTTCTCTTTCTTTGCAGTAGTTACCACCTGCCTTCACCTCTGCAGAAGTCTGTAAATGTGCTGATACTGCCCTGACACAATGGATCAGGTAAAGGGAAACAGCACTGTGTGGGTTAGTTTCCTAAAGTACTACACCAAATTAAATGTAGGTGATTTTTACCTCATTTTATGAAACTAACAAAGCATCTGAAATGTAGATAAATATTAGCATCCTTCAATTTTTTTCTCCTCTCCTCTCCTCTCCTCTCCTCTCCTCTCCTCTCCTCTCCTCTCCTCTCCTCTCCTCTCCTCTCCTCTCCTCTCCTCTCCTCTCCTCTC
>WAAF01006884.1:67962-80125 GCA_013400475.1 Tricholaema leucomelas | reverse complement strand
CCCCCCCCTCCCCCCCCCCCTCCCCCCCCCTCTCCCTCTCCCTCTCCCTCTCCCTCTCCCTCTCCTCTTTCTTTGCAGCAGTTACCACCTGCCTTCACCTCTGCAGAAGTCTGTACATGTGCTGCTACTGCCCTGATAGAACAGCTCAGGTAAAGGGAAACAGCACTGTGTGGATTAGTTTCCTAAAGTACTAGACCAAATTAAATATAGTCGATTTTACCTCATTTTATGAAACTAACAAAGCATCCGAAATGTAGATAAATATTCTGTAGCTAAATATTCAGTATAGCTAAAATGCCTGATGGAAGTGATATACAGAAGATTGACTGCTCTTATGTTAAACACAGAACACTGGAATAGTGAATAAAATGCTACCCTGTGTATTTGGGGTGAAAATGCAATAAAGATTCTAATTCATAAGGGGATTCATTGTCAGACCGAGCAAAGATGAAAATATTTGATTTTCTAGGCATGAATGTCTACATAATATTATAAAGGAAAGGTGAATAAGTAGAGTTTTGGTTTTTTTTATTGCAAAGGCATGATTTGGATACTGTATGCTGTGCAGGGAAATCAAATAAGATGTTCTGTCAGGAAGATAAAAAATAAATATCATTAGTTCTCTAGGCTGATTCTAAGCTATCAAAAATATATCCAGTCTAACAGAGATGGCATTTAGTTATGGCACAGATGAATATTTACTAATATCCTACAGAGACTGAAAGGAGTGCTTTTGCTTTAATAGGCACTTGAAGACATGATATTCAAAATGTTTCCTTTGTTTGGCATCAAAAAGTATTACCATTTATTTTCAGAAGAGCATGCAAACAAACCCATCAGGGGATGTACAGTACTGACAGGCTTTCAGACAGAAGATTAGTTTTGAAGGAACAAAACTTCCAGCAATTTGCTAACTGTTTCAGTCAAACGTAGGACAGATGTTTAATAAAGAGTGCAATACATAACATCCTAAGTTGCTTTAAAGATTTTCAATAAGGTCAGAGCAAAACCTACTTTGGTGCATTTGACAGTGGCAACAAGAAAAAGTATAAATTAAATCCCAAAGCTGTTTTTCAAGACAAAAAAACAAGTGTGCTTTAGATTTGGTAATGGATGGACAGTCTCAATGAGGCAGATGACTTGAAAGGCAGCACCAAGTGTGCATTTTTATAAGCAAGAGAGAGTGCAGCTTTGGCTATTCCTTCACAGTGTCTTAATCAAACATATTAAGTATTACCAGAATAGGAGATATTATCCTTTATGAACTGGTATCATTTGGGTTGTTTAGTCTGGAGAAGAGGAGGCTGAAAGGGGACCTTATTGCCCTTTCTAGCTACCTAAAAGGAGGTTGTAGTGAGGCTGGAGCTGGTCTCTTCTCCCAAATTGCTAATGATAACACAAGACGAAATGGCCTCAAGTTGCATCAGTGGAGGTTTAGGTTGGATGTTGGGAGGAAGTTTTTACCTGAGCACTGGAACAGCCTGCCCAAGGAGGTGGTGGAGTCGCCATCCCTGGAGGTGTTTAAAAGGAGAGTGGATGTGGCACTTGAGGCTATGGTCTAGTAATGAAGGATGCTGGGATGAAGGTTGGACTGGATGATCCTGGTGGTCCTTTCCAACCATAGCAGTTCATAGTGATTAGATTTCGTGCTGAGGGATTTGGTTTAGTCAGGGACTTGTCGGTGTGAAACTAATGATTGGACTCAATGAGCTGGAAGGTCTTTTCCAATCTGAGAAATTCTGTGGTGTGAGCCATATGTGGGAACTTGGGGGGGAACTGTATATAAAGGTACTACAATAATGTATTCCTATTTTATTTTAAGAATAACTTTATCCATATGAAGGTGATTCTGCATGTTGCTACGCTGTGAAAGTCATTTACTGTGCAGAAGCTCATATTCAGTGCAGTTGTCTTCAGGTACAACAGAGAGATGGAGTGAAGCAGACCTCCATCGTACTCCTAGGTATGAGAGATTAACAAACAATGCAGGCTATGCACTATTTCACCTAGTTGAAGTAAAGTAACTTTCCAGCATAAATAAGATCTGAGAATACTCTTCACTGTGCAGTTGATAGCACAGTGGTATCTCCCCTCTAACCACTTTATCTCACTGCGGGCTCTGAGCACTCACTCTGTGTCAGCAAAGACACTCAGCACACGATAAACAGACTATCTGTACTCTTCAGTTTAAAAGCAGATGGTTGTAGTCTTTGTTGACTAAAGGCTTATATAATACAACAGAGACCAGTAGGGAAAAGTACCTGGCTTTGCAAAGAAACACAGACGGGTAGTGTTATATAAGCAATATTAAAAGCAACATTGACACAGCAATGGAAGAAAGGATTATTGAAAAATGCCAGCAGGGCATGAATAGGAGGCAATATGCAGTAGGAAGGAGAAAAAAAATGTTTCTTTATGTCAGACAAATTGTGGGCCAGAATCTCAGTGTTCATTTAATGGGAATGTACCTTCCTGGTTGATAAGAGCGCAAAGAATATCTTGAAAGCGTGAAATGGATGGTGAGTGATGCACTTTGTTAGGCTTCAGCAGTAAAGCCTGAAACCCACAGCCTTTGTATATTTTAATAACCCATTCATTTCCATGCTACATTCATCTAGCTACCAAATGGTGACAGCTGAAAATTCCCATCACTGGCTCTAACTCAGCAACAGCTAGAAGCTAAAGGATGGCTGATTACAGTACAAAAGCGATGTAACTGCAGGGAGCAGCTTTGTTGTCACACAGGAGATGATAGAAGATTTTGCAATTAGAACAGAAAGGCCACTGATTTTCAACTCTATTTAGGGAGAAACGAGGCTCAACTAGTATGAAGCTTGTCATTACTCTCTGGTAGAGCCATGCCAGAACATACCAATGGTAGTGTATTTAGCAAACATGTATGTATGCCTTACTGATTAGAGCTACAGCTTGACATCCAAAGTCAGCAGAGTGAGTGAGTGAGCGAGTGAGTGA
The DNA here is from genome assembly GCA_013400475.1 of Tricholaema leucomelas. NCBI lineage: Eukaryota > Metazoa > Chordata > Aves > Piciformes > Lybiidae > Tricholaema lacrymosa > Tricholaema leucomelas. The sequence continues at coordinate 77,152 of WAAF01006884.1, read as the reverse complement.
GCTGTTTCCCTGCCTATCTCTATTTATCAAATGTGGGCCGAGATTAATGGCCCCTTGGCCACTAGAATGACCAATCAGGTTGGCAGTCAGCCAAACCTCACCGTAATAGGCAAAAGCCACAGGCCTGGACCTCCCAAATATGGCAGTCACACAGGCCTTACACAAGGCAGCCACGAGCTGGGCGTGCGGGGGCTTACACAACCACCTTACACAATCAGGGGTCCTGGGCAGGCCAGACTTTATGGCACCAGGTCTGTTGTGCCCCTTTGTGCTCACTAGGTGTTTACCTCTGGTTATGGGCAGAAGAACATGGCCAGGCAGGGCAAGGCATGAATAAGCCTATTTTCTGGCCTACAGGCCCTCCACCACAGATGAGCAATGCAGTTGCTCATCATTCAATGACTGATGCCCAAGAAGCAATTGCTCCCCCAGTCAACTTGCCCCACTTTATATGCTGAAATTAAATGGTATGGAATATCCCCTTGGCTTTTTTGTCAGCTGCCCTGATTGTGCTCTGCCCCAGTTTCTTGTGCTCCTGCATATTATCAGAATAATAGGGGACACAGGAAAGACCTCGATTCCTGAGCAGCAAATAAAAACATCAATATATTATCAGCATTCCTCTCATAATGAACCCCAAACATATTGCTATTACAGCTACTAAGTGAGCTTCTAAGAGGAAAATTAACTCTATCCCAGCCAAAACTAGGACAAGATGCTAGTTAGAGAAGGATGTCAATTGAGTATTGCCTCAGCCTTTGCTTTAAAATCTCAGTATGTTGTCGAACTGGTATTAAATCAACTATTCACACACTTCCTTGTGTTTGTTTTCAGCTGAAAATATTTGGACCTAGCATAACTACTGACTTGTTTTTCAGCAAAAAGGATTAACCTTCTGTGAGTCTATTCCAGATTGATGCAAAATGCCTAATTTTTGTGTGTGTGCATTCCTATAGAAATATGCTCTAAAAATAAGCTGCAAACTTGTCAGAAGTGCAACACAAGTTTTATATTAACATCTTCATAGATGATCTGGACGTGGGCATTGAGTCAGTCATCAACAAGTTTGCAGATGACACCAAGCTGGGGGCTGATGTGGCTGGGTTGGAGGGCAGAAGGGCTCTGCAGTGGGACCTTGACCGCCTGGACAGATGGGCAGAGTCCAATGGGATGGCATTCAATGGCTCCAAGTGCAGGGTGCTGCACTTTGGCCACAACAACCCCATGCAGAGATACAGGCTGGGGTCAGAGTGGCTGGAGAGCAGCCAGACAGAGAGGCATCTGGGGGTGCTGATTGATACACGCCTGAACATGAGCCAGCAGTGTGCCCAGGTGGCCAAGAGAGCCAATGGCATCCTGGCCTGCATCAGGAATGGTGTGGTCAGCAGGAGCAGGGAGGTCATTCTGCCCCTGTACTCTGCACTGGTTAGACCACACCTTGAGTACTGTGTTCAGTTCTGGGCCCCCCAGTTTAGAAGGGACATTGAGATGCTTGAGCGTGTCCAGAGAAGGGCGACGAGGCTGGTGAGAGGCCTCGAGCACAAACCCTATGAGGAGAGGCTGAGGGAGCTGGGATTGTTTAGCCTGGAGAAGAGGAGGCTCAGGGGAGACCTTATTGCTGTCTACAGCTACCTGAGGGGTGGTTGTGGCCAGGGGGAGGTTGCTCTCTTCTCTCAGGTGGCCAGCACCAGAACAAGAGGACACAGCCTCAGGCTGCGCCAGGGGAAATTTAGGCTTGAGGTGAGGAGAAAGTTCTTCACTGAGAGAGTCATTGGCTACTGGAATGGGCTGCCCAGGGAGGTGGTGGAGTCGCCATCCCTGGGGCTGTTCAAGGCAGGATTGGTGCCATGGTCTAGCCTTGAGCTCTGTGGTGAAGGGTTGGACTTGATGATCTATGAGGTCTCTTCCAACCCTGATGATACTATGATACTATGATATTTTATCATTATATGAAACAAATCAAAGTCTGTAAAGATATACAGGGGAGATGACTGCATATTCTTTTTGTTAGCACACTCATGACAAATTCTGTATGCCACAAAAATTGTTCAGAGATGCCTTCAATATTTGTTTATAGCAAGAAAACAAATGAATGGTTTCAAGTACAGTCAAAAGAATAAGCGTGGTGTTGTTACTTTGTGATGTGTCCTCTATGTAATACACTCTTGGCCTTTCAAGGAACAGCTTTCTTCTTTCAAAGGTAGTTTCTTCTTTTGTTTGGCTTTTTTTTTTTTTAATGAGTCTAGATATCTATGGGTCAAGGAAGAGAGCAATGGAATACTGTAGCAAATTGACCGGCATACAATGCCACTGTCCCCACAATTGGATCAGAGTTGTGAAACATATCCCTTGTACTAAAATAGCTGAGCACTGTGTTTTGTTTCAAGAAGTAGGAAGCTGGATTTATGTAGAGGAATTTCTTGAAGTGAATGGACATGTGAGCAATCCTGGCTTCTTAGCTGATTATCAAGAGTTGCTGTGAATTCTGCAAAGGGGTCAGGAAGAGTTTGCCTGCATGATAATAACAAGCAAACTGAGCGTTTTGACCTTGGTTCCCACAGCTTCAGGATGCCTTGTGTGGGGTGGAAGAGATAAGTGGGCATCTGGTTAATGAGAAGAACAAGGTGTGATGTATGTCAAAGACTGGGTTGTGCTTGCCTAGGTTATGCTAATGTGTAGTTGTGTGCTTTATGCTAAAGGCTATAGAAATGGAGTTAGAACGAACAATAAAGGTCTCTGGAGGGATTCACATTGAATCCTGTGGAGTCCATGTGGCATTGCTCTGATCATATTGGTCTGTGTAGCTTTGTCCACCAATCTCCCACAGATTTCCACAAGCATAAGATTAAATTCTAACTGTTCTTTTTCCAAGTGTACATGATGATAGCAGAATGCAAATGATCCACTTTGTTATGGAGCTTTTTTCTGTGGCTTGTAAAACAAACTCCATCAAAATCAGTTTCTCTATGGATGCAAAGAGATCAAAACACAGGATCATTTTGGTAAAGTTTGGCAGTGTTTTCTTCCTTTGTTTTTCTAGAAAAGTGAAACAGGTTTGCATACAAAATTATAAGATGATGGGGATGATGCTAATAACTATTACTGAGTCATATCTGGCAGTCTTCAGAGTAAAGGAGGAGAGTTCTTCTACTTAGGTATCTGTCACTACTGCCTTGGTATCTGTTGGCTCATTGGCATTTGGGGGATTAATGTGCATATGCTGCTCCAGTGTTTTACTTGTCAATCTGTGGAGTTCACTAAATGGTCATCTTGTAAAAAGCCTCAAATTATTTTTCCCTTGGACCTATGAGTAAAGAATTAACAGGAGCTTTTGAATAAAAAATGAAGGAAACAACTCTTCTGAGTAGGAAAATGCAGCTCTTGACATTGCAAACTTCTTTTATTTTTGAGAGGGACCTGGCAAGGCTGGAGAGGTGGGCACAAGCCAAACTCATGAGGTTCAACCAAACCAAGTGCAAGGTCCTGCATCTGGGTCGGTGCAATCCCAAGCACAAATCCAGGCTGGGCAGTGAGTGGAGTGGCTGGAGAGCAGCCCTGAGGAGAGGGACACGGGGGTGCTGGTGGATGAGAAGCTCAACATGAGCCAGCAGTGTGCACTTGCAGATAGGAGGGCCAACCAGATCCTGGGCTGCATCAGCAGAAGTGTGGCCACAGGTAGAGGAAGGTGATTCTCCTCCTCTACTCTGCTCTGCTGAGACCCCACCTGGAGTACTGCATCCAGTTCTGGAGCCCTCATTACAAGAAGGATGTGGAGATGCTGGGAGGTCCATAGAAGGGCCATGAGGATGATCAGAGGGCTGGAGCAGCTCTGCTATGAGGACAGACTGAAAGAGTTGGGGCTGTTCAGTCTGGAGAAGAGGAGGCTCCCAGGTGACCTTCTTGTGGCCTTCCAGGATCTGAAGGGGGCCTACAAAAAAGCTGGGGAGGGACTTCTTAGCTCAGGGAGTGCCAGGACTGGGGGGAATGGAACAAAGCTGGAGGTGGGGAGATTGAGACTGGATGTGAGGAGGAAGTTTTTCAGCATGAGAGTGGGGAGAGCCTGGAAACACACCAGGGAGGTGTTTGAGGCCCCATGCCTGGAGGTGTTTAAGGCCAGGCTGGCTGAGGCTCTGGCCAGGCTGGTCAAGGGTAGGATGTCCCTGCTCATGGCAGGGGGTTGGAACTAGATGCTCCTTGTGGTCCCTTCCAACCCTGACTGATTCTATGATTCTTTATTCAGCAGCACTGGAAGATAAGCTTCGTTTCAAATGCCTAATTACTGTAACTGATGGCACATAGTTTCCTTTAGGTAAATATTAGAAAAGTTGTTCAGATATGTATTTATTATTTGTTTTCAGTGCTAAACATGAAGTATGCAGAAGTCATCAAAAAAAAAAAAAAGAAAAGAATGTTGCCTTGTTCATCTTAATTACCCATAAAGGTGCAAATGAGGATATGGATTTTGACATAGATCAGCTTAGTGATGGTGCTGAGACATCATTCTATTTATTAGAAGGTCCTAAACCTAATTAATAATCCCTCATTCCTCTCTCCCTCCTTTTACTGCTCTCTTATAGCTATGTCATGTATATGACTGAAAGTGTGTTTTTAGTGATGTTCTTGCCCAGATGTAATCACAGCACAAAGGACAAGTGAGGGAATGTGAACGGTCATCCAGTAACCATTTTGGGGGAGCAATTGCTTTGGTTTACTTTTCCCCTTGCCACCCATCCATTTCAACTGCAATTTGCTTCATAGTGACAGAAAAGGAACGAAAAAGCAAGACACAGTGAAAGTCATGCTACTCTGCAGGTTTTTTTCAGATAGATTGTTTGACTTTTTCTATGTATGATATTTAAGTAGTTAGTCCTGATGCTTTCATAATACTTAGGCTGCATTAGGAAAAAAAGGCCACTGTTTAGCTGATAAATCCAACTGCAAGGGAAACAAACAAATAACAAAACAAGGAACTCATTAAGTTTTGCATCAATATTACTTGTGCCAAACCTGAATGTAACTTCCTCTTATTAATACAGCTGTCATCAGTACAGCATCAGGTGCCTTTCAGCCATGGGCTGCCCAGGGAGGTGGTGGAGTTGCCATCCCTGGAGGTGTTGAAGCAAAGCCTGGATGAGGCACTTAGTGCCATCGCCTAGTTGACTGGACAGGGCTGGGTGCTAGGTTGGACTGGATGATCTTGGAGGTCTCTTCCAACATGGTTGATTCTATGATGAGGCACATAGTGCTGTGGTCTAGTTGGTTGGACAGGGCTGAGTGATAGGTTGGAGTGGATGATCTTGGAGGTCTCTTCCAACCTGGTGGATTCTATGATTCTATTCTATGATTCATGTCACAGTGCTTCCTACTTCCCAGATCAAAAGAAGCACAGAGAAAAGATATAGCATATTGCTGTCCCAACTGTGACCAAGCATTTGTGTTTGTAGTGGTAGTCTTAGAATTGAGGGAACATCTCATGCAAATCTGTTCCAAGTAAGCTGCCTACATTATGCATTTAAATATATGTATATACATGAACATATAATTGAGATGGATGTACAGGTGGTATACTTCAAGAGAGAGTCAGAAGAAGAGATTGAGGTTAAATGCACATTTGAAAGTGGGGGCTTTGAAACTCTTGCTTTTTGTACATTCAAATTCAGATGTTTTTGAGAAGTTAAATAGGATTCAGTTGTGTGAGGATTACTTTGTATACAGCCTGGATTTAAATCACGGAGCATTTCCGATCAGCCACTGTGTTCAAAGCAGCTTCTGTGAAAGGATTTATAGCTTCCAGGATATTAGCCTAGCAGGTCTTCTAGCTGAATTTGAAATGGAATGTAGATTTTACATGGTCCTTGTCTTCTTTTTTTTTTTTTTTTCTGTAGTAAACTTGATCTGTTCTTTAAAGGTATTAACTGACTCAGAATTATTTGCTTTATGTAGAGGATTTTAAGTGGAGGAAGATAGAGTTAAACTATGTCAAACCACACTTCCCATTTAATTTTCAAAGTGGAAAAATAAAGTCTCTAGAGTGAAAGAAGTACTTAGAAGCATCCATTCAGCGCTAAAGAAACCTGCAGATGATGCTTTGCTGAGGCTAATGTCTTGGATTATCATTATGTAGCATTTTTCTGAGAGGATGAAAAGAACATAGAATATTTATAAGGTGGGGGGGGGGGGGGGGAAGAAGAGATTTTGGTAAGCTTTTTAAGAAAATGAAACATGCCTGCAGTATTTCCCCCACAAACAGATGGCCAAACATAACAAATCAATAGTATGTAAATAACAGTGTTAAGGAGATCTGTTGCAAGGCATGAAAAATGACTGATTTCTTGGCTGCTACCTCCACACAGACTAAACCTTCACAAGGAAGAGTAGGGTGTATGTGGTTTCTTTCACAGAGACAGATGTAGCAGCTCAAAGTTCATTTACAAGCCCATTTGTTTTTGGTTTTTTGGTTTGTTTTTTTTTATTCCAATGCAGAATCAGCAGTTGCCCTTTAGAACTTGTAAAGGTGACACCTTAGAAACGTGGAGTAGTGTAAGGTCTGAAAGACAGGAGCAGCAGAAGGAAACACTGTTCTGTTTTCACAAGGGTTCTAAGCCTGCCACCTACGTAAGGCTATGGCAGAGAATTGTGCTGGGAACTCTTGAAAATTGAGGCGAGCTGTTACAGGAGACAGATTGTGCAACAGTGAACTGCTTGTTCTGTGGCACACAGTCAGAGCATTGGTACAAATGGGTGTCTTCAGAATCAAAGCCACAAGAAGAGCACTGGTCCAGATTGCACCCTAGTACCACGCTCCTGGAAGTACAATTTATTCAGTACTTTCACAGAATCACAGAATGTTAGAGGCAGGAAGGGACCTCAAAAGAGTCCAACCCCCCTGCCAGAGCAGGACCCTTTCACCCCCACCCCCAGTGCAGTTTTCACTTTTCCTCCGTCTCCCTCCTTTCCTCTCCATCTATTTCCCCCCATCTTCTCTTTTTCTTTCCACCTCCTTCCTTTTCTAATCTTCATCCTTTTCCTCTCCATTGCCCTCCTTTCAAGACCACCTTCCCTCTCCCACCACAGCTGCCCCTCTCTCACCCCACACCACATTTTCCCCTTTTCCCCCCAAACCCAGAGCACCTGGGCTCTGTTGGAGTCTCCTGCCACCCCAGGTGTGACCACTTTGCATTCCCTGCCCACTCCCCTTTTTAATGGACCCAGGAAGGCAGAAGCCTCAAGCTTGCCCATTTGGGCAGAGGGATCCTCCTCCCATCATCACTGGTGAGTCCCCATGGTATGCACTGGGTGAATGGTGGAGGTGATCTAAAGGCCGGGGGGCCTGGTGGCCCCCCGGTTAGTTAGGATTGATGCTCAATGCTTACTCTAACATCACTTGTGGGTGCTGGCTGAGTCTCCTTACTTAGGCTGAGCTCCTCTTTGTTTAGCTGCTTCTTTCTGCTTACTTATAAAACTCTAAAAATGACAGGAATAAAATCTGTGAAACTTTTTGAAAAGCCTTGAATGAGCATGGAGGAAATATCTGAGAATCCCTGACAAGGAAAACTGACTAAAACTCCAATCTCATTGGCACTCTCTTATGTCAGTGTGGTTAAAGCTCTGTCTTGTTCTGTAACAAAGCAGTACATGTCTTTGTCACAGGAACAGAGAATTAACCAACGTGGAGGAATTCTGATCTGATAGAGGCCACAGACTGATGGCTGTGAGCACCCCATGCTTTGAGAACACCTGCAAGCAGTGCCCTTGAACCAGGCAGGATTAGGCTCAATGGTTACTATAGCATCACACGTGGGTGCTGGCTGGGCTTCTTTACTTAGCAGCTAAACAGAGAGGAGTTCAGCCTGCTTTCTGCTCAGTTACCATGAGCTGAAGCACTTGGCTGAACTGGAAGCTTATGGGTGAATGGTATTGTGTTGTCATAGAATTGCTTGAAGACCCACAGTAATTTTTCATGTGTGTTACAATTATTGTCTGAAGTATTTTAAGGTAAATATTTTGTCCCTAAAGCAGGCTAAGTGTATTTGCTCATAAAAATGATAATAATGGAGATTTGGCCATAACTTTTAAAAAGGATTGTTCTAATGCCTTGACTTGTGTCCTGGGGATACCAATTTAAAATCTCCCTCTGACAATGCTTTCCCTTCTGTGGAATGTGAATGATGATGTTTTACTTCTTTACCTTAGCAAAACACTCCAAATTCCTTTGATTAGGAGATTCTGTCTGGTCTCATTATACAGAGCAGAAGTAAAACATTATAAAATGTGAAATGTAAGTAAAGACTCCAGTCATAAATTGAGATTCTGCTGCTTATTATATTGCAGCAATCAGAAGAATGCACTGCAGCCTTCTGATAATAAGATACAGTAGAGTGAGTACCAATAATTTATAAACTTATTAGTCAGGAATTAGAAGCACTTAAGTTATTATCTGGGAAACCTGCTAGTTTAAGAAAAAAAAAGCTGTTTATACTACTGATCTGAAAAGGAGTTTGAATATCCTGTAAAATCATACTTACAAAACTAACAGTTCTGATTGTTTTGGGGTTTTATCCATATTGGTTGGGTTCTTTTTTTTTTTACTAATATGAGGACTTTTTCTTAAGCTCTTGTTAATCCTGGCTTGAGATTTGCCAGAAGAAAGATTTGTTATATTACCTTTCCCAAAGCAGAGTATCATAGAATCAGTCAGGGTTGGAAGGGGCCACAAGGATCATCTAGTTCCAAACCCTCTGCCATGGCCACAGACACTCTACCCTAGATCAGGGTAGATAGCCTGTAAGATAGCCAAATGTCCTTGCATTTCATCTGTGGGTTTTTGTGGTGTGTTTTCCTGGTACTATACATTTTAAAATAATGAAAAGTAATGTTGTGATGGTTTGGGAGTTACTCACCCCACTACTCTTATGAAATCACCCAGACTAGACTCAGCCAGCTGGAAATAAGGAATGAAGCTTTATTTTTACAGCTTAGCACAATATACAAGCAGATATTTACAATATATCACAGTATTACCAAGGTTGGAAGAGACCTCATAGATCATCAAGTCCAACCCATTACCACAGAGCTCAAGGCTAGACCATGGCACCAAGTGCCACGTCCAATCCTGCCTTGAACAGCTCCAGGGACGGCAACTCCACCACCTCCCTGGGCAGCCCATTCCAGTAGCCAATGACTCTCTCAG
>WAAF01006884.1:30627-67649 GCA_013400475.1 Tricholaema leucomelas | reverse complement strand
CTTTCTTCTTTACACATCCCAGCAAGACTGTGAGGGAAGTAGACCTCACCATTGTTTTCATTTTACAGCCTATCATCTAGTTCTTCTCACCAAAACATGCTAGCTAGGCTCAAACTAGCACATCTGGACATGTTCAAGCATCTCAATGTCCCTCTTAAACTGGGGGGCCCAGAACTGGACACAGTACTCGAGGTGTGGTCTAACCAGTGCAGAGTACAGGGGCAGAATGACCTCCCTGCTCCTGCTGACCACACCATTCCTAATGCAGGCCAGGATGCCATTGGCTCTCTTGGCCACCTGGGCACACTGCTGGCTCATGTTCAGCTATATATATAAATATACAAGTTAAAGGTAATACAGAATACTCCTCCTAGAAACCAGAGTCCCCAGGACGGACTCCTGACCACTCTTCTACATTCTTTCCACCCTTCTGCCTTATCCCAGAGTTTGCCTTGCATTCAAGATGAGTGTGGAGGATTGGCAAGGGGGGGTTACAAGCAGAAGGGTTAGTTACACAGAAGCAGACCAGGGAGAAAGCACAGGCTCCAACAGACACACACACACACCCCCCCCCAATTCTCTTATCTATGTTTGTGTTCTTGTTTTCATACATCTCAGCAAGCCTGTGAGTGAAGTAGCCATCACCATAGTTTCCTTTTCACAGCCTATAATCTAATTTTCTCTCATTAAAATATTCCAATTAGCCTCAAACTAGCACAAATGTGTAATGTGCTGTTGGGAATCTTTGTAACCTATTGCCATGCATTTTTAAAGAGTAATTTTCTATCTTTGTTTGCAGTTATGCAGTTGTGTCAGTGATGTAAATAACTTCAGGAATACTGGAGCCAGCCTGAATCCAAACACTTCTGAACTGGAACATCTAGAAAACTGATTGGAGAGTGGCCTCTTAAGATGCTGAAACATGGTTTACCTTACTCTGTAGTTACATGATGGTTGTTAGGAAGGATGGAAAAGATGTTTAAAAACATCAAAACCCAAAACTTATGTCAAGAGAAAAAATAATTTGTACACCTTTCTGTGCCTGTTGTCATACAGTCTTTTTATTTTACAGGCCTTGTCTAAAGGGAAGTTAAGACTGTTTTGATACTGTGAATTTATGAAGCAGGAACAGTAGTTTTCATTTCAGTTGGCTGGCCCAACTAGAAGGAATGGTGGATGGGAGGAGGGATAGCCCCCACAATGGTGCAGTGAAAGCCAAGGGGAGCAAGAAATTGTTGTTCCCCACCATGTTCATGTCATGCTCACTGCAGAAGAAAAGTCTGGCTGAGGCCAAAAGGGATTATGAGATTTGGAGTGTATTCTATAGCTTGTAAACTTTCCTGTTCTGGGTTTTTTGGGACTTTTTCTCAACTTCTGGTCAGGGGTTCTGCCCTTTTTGAAGTTGTGATGGTTAGGGTGTTACCCGACCCCCACACTTTGGGAATCACCCAGACTAGACTCAGCTGGCTCTGGAAATGTGAATGAAGCTTATATTTATAGCTTAGCACAGTATACAAGCAGATAGTTACAGTATATACAGTTATAGACAGAAATATACAAGGTAAAAGGTAATACAGAAACACAACAGCTCTCCCAGAAACCTGAGTCCCCAGGAGGGGCTCCCAACCACCCTTCCACCTTCTCCCACCCCTCTACCTTACCCCAGACATTGCCTTGTGCCCCAAGGAAGAATGGAGGGTCTACCAGGGGAGTTAGGAAGCAAAGTAGATTAATCAGAGATGGAGGGTGAGTTAGAGAAATGAAGCTCAGAGCTCAGGTGAAGAGCAGCTCCCTTATTTATGTTTGCATTCTTGTTCTTATACATCTCAGCAAGCCTATGAGTGAAGTAGACATCACCTTTGTTTCTCCCACCTGGAGCAGCTCTGACTGCCTGCACTTATTAACCATGTTGTCATCAGAAAGCATTCTCTATGGAATTGTCCAAGTAATAAACTGCTGTTATTATAGCAATGATTCACTGTTACTCTTCATATAAAATTGATGAATCCAGACTAGCATTCTATTTGTTACACCTTTCCTTTTAAATGTAAATGTTGTCAGCTATTTTTGTTTTGAGACTGTTGTACTGGTGTGTATATTCATTCAGTTTTACTACCACTCTTTTCCATTGTGTGGCCGTTTTGCTGGTTGCCTTTGAGAACCACAAAGTTACAGACCCCCAGGAGGCAGAGAGGTCTGGGGAGGTGTACTGCAAACTGTAATCTTTTTATTTCATGCCTATGAGTTCTGCATCACTGTAAATCTGGCTGGGAGGTCAGATTTTTCCTTTTCTTCCCCTCCTGCAAGAAGGACAAGGAGGTTCTTACCTCACTGGAGAGGGACATAAGCCCTGGCCAGCATTGGCAATGCTAACAAGTAGACCTGGACTAGCTTAATTAGGCCTGGAGTTGCTAAGCTGAATTCTGTGCTGTGTTACAGTGTTTTTTGGTATGGGGGTAGAGAGGCATGGGTGGGGGGGTGGCATGTGAGCCTGGGATTTTGTCTGTCATGTGAAGCTTTGGCCTAACTAAAGCATGACAGAGATGTACTATGGATTTTTGTGTCTTTTATTTGTTCCTGCACTATTGTAAGTATTTGCAAATGGCCTTTCCATTAAAGCTTTCCAATTCTACACTCCTGTCTGTGAGCAGTTTTCTTTTTGCCCCTTGAAGAGGTAAAAGAGCAATCAGTCCTGCTTAAAACCACAACACAGTGCATGGTCAGAATCTTCTTCATGAACCCAGATAATTATGCTCTGCCAGGCAACACAATTTCTGCTACCAAACTCGGGTCATGTTGGAGTTAATTCAAGTTTCCTACAGGAGAGACAACTGAGGAACATTTGACAGCAATAGAATACAGTTTACCCTTTCAGAACATACAGGGGGAAATAGTGTCTCTTGCTGGAGCTGGCCATGCTTATTGCACAAGTACTTTGAGATTAGTCATATTACAGAATCACAGAATTTTGGAGGTTAGAAGGGACCTCTAGAGATGATAGACTCCAGTCCCCCTGCCAAAGCAGTATCACCTAGGGTGGTCCACAGAGAAATGCATCCAGGCAGATTTTGAAAGCCTCCATAGAATGGTTTGCTTTGGAAGGGACACTGAAGATCATCCAGTTCCAACCCCCCCTGCATTGGCAGGGACACAGAGCACTAGACCAGATTGCCCAAGGCCTCTACGTAAGTGAAGGGATAGAAAAGGAGTTATAGCAAACTTGAACCAGAGGTGTTATGAACTTCCTTTGGCTTTGCTAAGTCAGAACAAAACAAACTGGAGAAGTCTTTCTGACTTTACTCCATTGGCACACAAGACACAGAATATAAGTGATAACAAAGTGTATTCTGATAACATATTTATGGATGCCACTGAACAAAGATTTTTGTGGGCAAAAAATATTTGTTGGTGTTTACAGTGAATGAAATGTGTTACACTTGATAGTGATGTAGCTTAGATGAAAATATAACGTGAATAGGTTCTACTCCTTTTGTATTGATAGTAAAAATCAATTAGAATAGAATAGAATTGATCAGGTTGGAAGAGACCTCCAAGATCATCCAGTCCAACCTAGCACCCAGCCCTATCCAGTCAACCAGACCATGGCACTAAGTGCCTCATCCAGTCTTTTCCTGAACACCCCCAGGGACAGGGACTCCACCACCTCCCTGGGCAGCCCATTCCAATGCCAATCACTCTCTCTGGGAAGAACTTCCTCCTAACATCCAGCCTATACTTCCCTCAGCACAACTTGAGACTGTGTCCCCTTGTTCTGTTGCTGGTTGCCTGGCAGAAGAGACCAACCCCACCTGGCTACAACCACCCTTCAGGTAGTTGTAGACAGCAATGAGGTCTGCCCTGAGCCTCCTCTTCTCCAGGCTAAACAATCCCAGCTCCCTCAGCCTCTTCTCACAGGGTTTGTGTTCCAGGTCCCTCACCAGCTTTGTTGCCCTTCTCTGGACACCTTCCAGCACCTCAACATCTCATTTCAAAGATTTTTTACTTATAAAGATTATTACCAACATACATTCAGAAGGTTAGAGATGACCTAAAATTCTAGTTGTAGGGATGACCTAAAAAAACTTACTGTTTCTGAAACAGAGGATCAGTGATGGCAATCATTTTTAAGTCCATCTGCTCTGAAAATGCTCCTCCTTGCAGATTTCCTTCTGCAATTCCTTCTTGCAGATGTTAAACCTCTGAACCCAAGTCATTTCATTGACTCTTGCCAGATTACTTTGCTGCAACTGTGAAAGTTATTTAAAGCTATTCCACAGAGTTACTATTGGCCTTGCTTTGAATGTTACCAAACACCAGTGCCAGCATTTTTGGAAAGACAGACAGATATGCTGGGGCCAGCAGAACAGACCCTTCAGACTGCACATGGGAAAAAATACATTGAAGGTTTTTTTGTGTTGGGAGGGAGATGTTCTGGGAGATCATTAGACTAATAGTCTAACAGATTAGACTCTTAATCTGTTATATCTAAACTTAAAATAAACTTAGATGGATTATATCTTAATGTAGCTTTAATTTTACTCAGTAAAGCCCTGGCTGTTGCCAGCTTTGTTAACTAAACAAGTGCTTAAAAGTGTATGAAATATTGCAATCTCCTTTGAAATCTATCTGACACTCTGATGAATTAGAAATCTTAACATGGTTTTGTATATTAAGAGGTGAGAAGATAAAATGAGCATTTTTAAGGCTTTTAACCAAACTGGCTCTGTACTGGGGTGGAATATGTTGTCCATCTGTATCTCCTATCACATTTGCTGTGTTGCTGAGCTGTCAGCTTGTTAAAGCACCAAAGGAGAACATAGTTCCCTAACATCAAAATGACAGTTTAAGTAGTTTCTTTCCCCGACCATATCTTTTATTGCCATGTCCCTTAAAATTGCTTGTGAGGATGTGAAGTGCATCAATCAGATTGGGGAACTCATTTAGATTAGAAAGAAAGCCTGTTTTCTATCCTATTTCAAGCCCTGGCCTGGGACAACAGCTGTGCTGACAGCTGTGCCAATGGTTGTGTTAGCACAACAAGATGCAGAGCAGGAGCAGGAAGGAGCCAGCAGCAGTGTGGAGCAGGAGGTGGGCACTTCTAGGCAGAATTGGTATTGAACACCTTTTCTTGTTAAACTGTGGCCTGCTTACTGGAACACTGGATATCAAAAGTCAGGATTGCTATCACAAGAGGGAGAAAAGTTTGTGGAGACTGTAATGGGTTTGCAGATGCAAGCAGGAAGACTAGTAACAAATAGGGACCAGTCATATAAAGTACCTTGGCAAAGTGTACGAAGCTTCTTTTAAACTCATACTCCTAGGAAATGACAAACTTGTTTGAAGTAGATGCAGCAAGTAGCACTGAATTAGGAATGAATTTTTCAGTCTTCTGTTTCCCAACTAATTATGAGTTATAAAGTACTTTCTCTTGTTGCAAGAACCCCTCAAGCATACACAAAGTAGATCTCCAGAGAGCTAAAGCTCATGCTGTTTTCCAAGTGACTCTTTTCCTGCAGCAGGATGGATTTGGATTTGATAGGGTTGACCCAATTATTTACAATCTGGTGTCACTAGTAATACATTTTTACAAGACCTTGTACTGTATAATTTATTTCTGGTAAACACATATGGGCTTCTGAAGTGGTCAATAATAGGTTTCTGAACGAGTCACAAATTGAGAAGTACTAAAAACTATCTAATAGTTCAGGTAAGAAAATTTAACAAGGCCAAGTGCAGAGTTCTGCACTTTGGCCACAACAACCCCAAGCAACGCTACAGGCTGGGGACAGAGTGGCTGGAGAGCATCCAGGAGGAAAGGGACCTGGGGGTACTGGTGGATAGTAGGCTGAAGATGAGCCAGCAGTGTGCCCAGGTGGCCAAGAGGGCCAATGGTCAATGGCATCCTGGCCTGTATCAGGAACAGTGTGGCCAGCAGGAGGAGGGAGGTTATTCTGCCCCTGTACTCAACACTGCTCAGGCCACACCTTGAGTACTGTATCCAGTTCTGGGCTCCTCAACTCAAGAGAGATGTTGAGGTGCTGGAACGTCCAGAGAAGGGCAACAAAGCTGGTGAGGGGCCTAGAACACAAACCCTATGAGGAGAGGCTGAGGGAGCTGGGGGTGTGCAGCCTGGAGAAGAGGAGGCTCAGGGGTGACCTCATTGCTGTCTACAACTACCTGAAGGGTGGTTGTAGCCAGGTGGGGTTGGTCTCTTTTCCCAGGCAACCAGCAACAGAACAAGGGGACACAGCCTCAAGTTGTGCTGGGGGAAGTATAGGCTGGATGTTAGGAGGAAGTTGTTGGCAGAGAGAGTGATTGGCATTGGAATGGGCTGCCCAGGGAGGTGGTGGAGTCACTGTCCCTGAGGGTGTTCAGGAAAAGCCTGGATGAGGCACTTAGTGCCATGGTCTAGTTGACTGGATAGGGTTGGGTGCTAGGTTGGACTGGATGATCTTGGAAGTCTCTTCCAATCTGATTGATTCTATTCTATTCTAGTAAGGTATTTCATCATCAATGCAGACAGTGTGCTAGTCATGCTTTTTTTTAGCATGCTACTTATGTAAGTTCTCACAAAGGGCTATTGGAAATCTGAATGAATATAACTCATTCTTACCCTAGCATTTAAACGCTGTTGCAAACTGTAGTCCAGATTACTTGCATTAAATCCTTTATTTGTAAATTGGGATACTTGTGTGTGTGATGGTTTGGGAGTTACCTGCCCTCCCACTCTTATGAAATCATCCAGACTAGACTCAGCCAGCTGGAAGGTCAGGAATGGAGCTTTATATTTACAGCTTAGCACAATATACAAGCAGATAGTTACAATATATCACAAACCTATACAGCGATGTACAGAAATATACAAGTTAAAGGTAACACAAAACACAATACCCCTCCCAGAAATCAATCCCCAGAAGGGGCTCCCAACCACCCTTCCACCTCCTTCCACTCCTCTACCTTACCCCAGATTATACCTTATGGTCAAGGTGAGTTTGGAGATCAGCAGGGAGGGTTAGAAGCAGAATTAGTTGGGTTACACAGCCAAAGCCCAGGAAGAAAAGCACAGGCACAGACTCTGATTAGATAAGACAGGGTGTGGTTTTGTATTCTTGTTTTCATATGTCTCAGCAAGTCTGTGAGTGCAGTAGACATTACCATTGTTTTCTTTTCATAGCCCATAATCTAATTTTTCTCATTAAAATATTTCCATTTGTCTCAAAATAGCATAGTGTGTACATGTGCTCCCACATATGCACATATACATATCTGCCACTAGTATACTGATATCCGTGAGTGCAAAGAGGTTCTGGAGTGTATATTTCAGATTAATGCCTAAACTCCAGGCTGAGGGAGCTGGGGCTGTGCAGCCTGGAGAAGAGGAGGCTCAGAGGCGACCTCATTGCTGTCTACAACTACTCAAAGGGTGGTTGTAGCCAGGTGGAGGTTGGTCTCTTCTCCCAGGCAACCAGCAACAGAAGAAGGGAACACAGTTTTAAGTTGTGCCAGGGGAAGCATAGGCTGGATGTTAGGAAGAAGTTCTTCACAGAGAATGATTTGTCATTGGAATGAGCTGCCCAGGGAGGTGGTGGAGTGGCTCTCCCTGGAGGTGTTCAAAAGAAGACTGGATGAAGCACTTACGGCCATGGTCTAGTTGATTGGACAGGGCTGAGTGATAGGTTGGACTGGGTGATCTTGGAGGTCTCTTCCAACCTGGCTGATTCTGTGATTCTATGATTTCCATGACTGATTCTCATTCTTCTGCTGGGCTGTGATGAGGAAGCAGAGACTCCAGGACTCAGTGTAAGAGCAAGAGAGAACCCATAAGCAAATAAAGAGGCCAGTACTACCTAAAATAATGCATAGACTAACTGTTTAAGTCTCCTAGCAGTTCAGGAAGGTTTTGTTGTTTGCTTTAGAGAAAACACAGCAAAGAGGTGAAACTGGCCTCATTTATAAGAGAAAGGAAAAGTAAAAGCTAAACCTATGAGACACATGCTGAGGCAAAAGTAAAAGATTGAGCCTCCATAAGAAGCAGAAGATCCTTTCCCCTCTTGCCACCAGGCAGGAGTGGACCCAAGAGATGGGGAGGAATGGAAGAAAGACCCTGTTTGGGAAGGCAGACAGATGTTCTCCTGTCCTCCCTCACCTTCCAAGTTGCCCTTGCATAACAGATACGAGGTTATGGAACTTGAGGGCCAGGCAAATGAAGATGTGGATAGGGGTCCTTCCCAGATATGTGTTGGGAATATAATGTCACAGAGAGGAGTCATGGAGACTCTTGGAGCTTGTGGAACAGAACTTCTTGATTCAGCTGGTGAAGGACCCAACTAGACAAAGTGCCCTCCTGGACCCAATGCTTTTTAACAGAGAAGGATTTGTAGAAGATGGAACAGTTGGAGGCCATATTTAGCTTAGTGATTATGAAATACTAGAGGTTTTGATTCTTGTAGTATTAAGGAGGGAGAGTTCACAAAACTGCCATCTTAGCTTTTCTAAAAGCAGATGTTGACCTATTCAGGAGACAGATTGGCAGTGTCCCTGGGAGGCCATCCTGAAGGACAAAGGCATTGAGGAAGGCTGGGCACTCTTTAAGAAGGTAATTTTAAAAGTGAAGGAACAAGCCAAGCTGTAAGGGACAAAAAATTATTATAGATGTGACTCCACATTGTTGGGAGAACTATTTGAGACATGGAGAGCCTAGCCTTAGCTCCCTGGGGTTGAGACCCAGGAGGCTCCCTGGCAAAGAAGATGACAGAGAGAGCCTTTAGAGCCATGGAGACTTCACTGGGCATGCGTTCCACTGCTGAATCTGGGTGAGTGGCTATTTTTAGCAGCAGTATGAAACTACAAAAGGCATCACAGTCTGGCAGACTGGTGTCAGCTGCTATCAAGAACTGCTTACAAGGGTAATCACTTAGAACAGGAATTGGCTACCAGGAATCAGCCAGAAGAACCCTGCTAAAGAAGCTGCTGGGACAACTGCTGCTGCTGCAGACTGCTGCAACTGCTTGGAGAAGTTTGACAAGAAGCTGCTAGGAGAGCTTGCTGTGAGCTGTCACCATTCCAGATTGAGAGTGCAAGTGAGCTGCCATCACCCTGGAGAGCTGCCTTCCTGCCTGGCTCCTGCTTGCCACTCTCCTCTGCATCATCCCCACTGGCGTGATCGTGACACATGCTCCCTATAGATTGAACCACCACAGTATTTATACCTGTTGCCTGTTAAATAAAGCACTTTGGCACTTGGCTTCATCTGAGCCTTAATCTTGTTCCTGAGAACGTTAAGTTGGTCACACTAAGGATTCAGTTTGGCATCACTCAGAAGTTAAGCTTAGCCACTCTCAGCCCCTCTGATATCTGAGGAAAAGATCAAATCACCTACCATTGGATCATAACACAACCCCATATCTCCAAAGATGGGTTGGTAGGAGAGAAGGTTGGCCTGGAACTCAGGAACAAAAGGAGAGGTATAAACTTTTAGGGGGAGAGGGATGGGCCACTCAGGAGTACCACAAGGATACACTGCAGCTACACCAGGAGAAAATGAGAAGGGCTAAAGCCCAATAAAAGTTAAATCTAGCTGTTGCCATAAAAGAGATTGAAAAATGCTCCTATAAATAGACTAACAACAAAAGGAGGACTAGGGAGAATCTTCTTCCTTTATTGGATGCAGCAGGAAACACTGTGACTAAGAATCAGGAAAAGGCTGAGGTATTTAATGAGGTGCTTTGCCTCGATCTTTAATAGCAGGACTGGTTATTTACTGGGTAGCCAGCCCTCCAGATGCAAGACAGGGATGAGGAACAGAAGGAGACCTGTTCCTCAGGACAGATCATCTGTTCCTCAGAAGAATGACCTGCTGAACCACCTGGACATACCCAAGTCTATGGGACCAGATGGACAACATCCAAGGGTGCTGAAGGAGTTGGTGGATGTGCTTACCAACCCATTCCTCATGATTTATCAGCAGTCCTTGCTAACCAGGGAGGTCCCAGCAGGCTAGAGATTAGCAAGTGTAACACTCATCCCCAAGCAGGATCAGAAGGAGGATCTGGGGAATTAGAAACCTGTCAGTCTGACCTTGGTGCCAGGGAAGTTCAGGAAGCTCATGAAACAAATCATCATGAGTTCACAACACCATTTACAGGACAATTAGGAAATCAGGCCCTGTCAGCACAAGTTCATGAAGGGCAGGTCCTGCTTAACAAAACTCATCTCCTCCTATGATAAGGTGGTCCACTTGGTGGATGAGGGAAGGGCTGCACATGTGGATTACCTGAACAGCCTTTGATACTGCTCCCCACAGCATCCTCATGAAATCTGTCTGCCTTAGGTCTGGATGGGTGCACACTCTGCTGCATCAAACACTAGCTGGATGGCTGGGCCCAGAGAGTGGTAGTGAATGAAGAGAGCAGTGAATCCAGTTGGTGGCCTGTTGCATGCGGTGTTCCCCAGGGCTCAGTATTATGAGGAGCAGCTGAGGGAACTGGGATTGTTTAGTCTGAAGCAGAGGAGACTGAGTAGAGACCACCTCACTTTCTACAACTAGCTGAAGGAAGGTTGTAGAGAGTTGGATGTCTGTGTCTTGTCGCAACTGATAGGACAAGAGAAAATGGCATCAGGTTACACTGGGGGAGATTTAGGTCAGATACTAGGAAAAAATTCTATTCCAAAAAATGTTTCTAAAGGCTGGAAGAGGCTGCCCAGAAAAGTGGCTGAATACATCCCTGGCTGTATTTAAACCCCTCCTTTTATGTGTTACTCAAGGATATGCTATAGTAGTTAGCCTGATGGAGTTACATATTGGTTGGACTTGATGGCTCACAATGATTCTGTGACAAGAAAGCAGAGAGAACCTATCTTTGTCATGGCTTTAGCTTCAATATATGTGCCCTCTGTGTGCTAAATCTCAGCAGACTGAATGTGGAAAATGATCAAAATTACATAATTGCAATGTCACATTTTGTCAGGTGCTTATGTTAATTGATGCTTAATGTGCTTAGTGGGTTTGAGGCTAATTGGAATATTTTAATGAGAGAAATTAGATCATTGGCTGTGAAAAGGAAATGATAGTGATGCCTGTATCATTCATTTATTCTGCTGGACATAAATCGTCATAAGATAAGGCACTCACTACTTCTTCGGCACATTTGCCTGGTGGGATCTTGCCTTAACTCCTTTGAAACCTGCTCTAACCATTTCCTTGTAACTCCTTGTTGTGTTTGCACATCTGACCTCAGATCTCTGCAGATTTAGCACATGAGCTATACAGAGATTTATCCGGTTACTTCTGAGATAAGGGGCGAAGGGGGAGAGGAGGGAGGTTACTTTGGAGTTATCCTGGGCAGTCTGGCTGCTCAGGAGGGATTTTGAATTTCTGCATTACTTTTAACTTATATGTGATTGTAAATATCTGTACCTATTGTGCATAGAATCATAGAATCATAGAATCATAGAATGGTTTAGGTTGGAAGGGACCTCAAGGATCATCCAGCTCCAACCCCCTGCCACAGGCAGGGACACCTCCCACTAGAGCAGCTCGCCCAAGGCCTCATCCAGCCTGACCTTAAACACCTCCAGGGAGGAAGCATCCACAACCTCCCTGGGCAACCCATTCCAGTGCCTCACCACCCTCACTGTAAAGAACTTCCTCCTAACATCCAGTCTAAATTTCCCCTCTTCCAGCTTAAACCCATTCCCCCTCGTCCTAACATTACTAGACCGTGTAAATAGTCCCTCCCCAGCTTTCCTGTAGGCTCCCTTCAAATACTGGAAGGCCACTATAAGGTCTCCTCGAAGCCTTCTCCTCTCCAGGCTGAAGAGCCCCAACTCTCTCAGCCTGTCCTCATAGCAGAGGTGCTCCAGCCCTCTGATCATCTTCGTGGCTCTCCTCTGGACCCGCTCCAGCAGTTCCATGTCCTTCTTGTATTGGGGGCTCCAGAACTGCACACAGTACTCCAGGTGGGAGTATATGCTTGTATGTTTGTGCACCCCGTAAATATAGCTTCATTCCTTAACTCCCAGCTGGCTGAGTTAGTCTGGTTAATCTGGGGAGGGAGGAACTCCCAGACCACGACACTTAAGTATCAGAGTGAGATTTCCAGGGAACATTTTGAACAGTAAGAAATACAAATCCAGTTTCCTCAGGAACTCACAAGATGTCTGTCCTAGATGTCATTAGCGCCAGAGTTCAGCAAATCACTTTAATACCTGTTGAATTTAAAGTGCAATTGTAAGTCCAATGATGTGTGGATCCTTTACAGGATCCAGTGACAATATATTTGGATACCTGCTTGTAAAACTGTCATTTCAGTATTCTTCTCCTTTGCTATCTAAACTATGTTTCTGTAAGCACTAGCTTTTCTGTATGAGATATTGATGATTCCAGTCTGAAACACTTCTTGTGCAGCTCACGTTTCCTTTCTGATGAAGTGTTTTCCTGGCCTATAAACTTAAGGCACAGGACGGATGGTCTTCATTTCTTATTGCACTAGAACACCATGCCCTTAAATCCAAAGACCTGGTTCCCATCTTGTAAAAAATCTATTGAGTGCTAGCTGTGGTAACACATTTTTAGTCCCAAATAATCTACTCTGCCTTATCATTATTTTTAGCATCTCATTCGCTGTTCTCTCTGTCTCACCCACCCCCACTTCTTAGCACTTGATATTTTAAGTCTTGTAAATGTTTTCTGTATGTTATTTCTCTCAAGGCTCATCTCAGATTTTCATCATATGTTGCATACCAGTAAATGCCAATACCACCTTGACGTATTTTGTCAAGAATTTGTTGTTGCATGAGGTACAAGTAAGAACTAAAAAGACTCTTATTCCTAGCATTACAGAATCCCTGTGGAACAGCTGCATCAATTTCCCCATGTTATTTATGATTGAAGCAAAAGTAACTTGCTGCTTGTTTTGATTTTTGTGGTTTGCTCCTTACTCAATGTCATGCCAGCTTCCCTCTAGGTTAGCCATTTTGGAATCATTAATTAAGTGGAAGATCACATACCTTTTTGTAATTAGTTGAGGTTAGTAGGTACCTTTTGATGATACTGTATTTCCTTTTGATGATGAATGTGTGGTCTTCTTGAAGTGAAAATACTTTGAAATTCTCCAAAATCCACTCTTGGAATTGGAATCAGAATCATAGAATCAGTCAGGGTTGGAAGGGACCACAAGGAGCATCTAGTTCCAGCACTCCTGCCATGGCCAGGGACACCCTACCCTAGATCAGCCTGGCCACAGCCTCAGCCAGCCTGACCTTAAACACCTCCAGATGATCCAACCTTGGTGATACTGTGATACTGTGACAGATATGGAGCCTCAATCATCTCCCTGGGCAACCCATTCCAGCCTCTCACCACTCTCATGCTGAACAGCTTCCTCCTCATGTCCAGTCTGAATCTCCCCACCTCCAG
Source organism: Tricholaema leucomelas (assembly GCA_013400475.1). Lineage (NCBI taxonomy): Eukaryota > Metazoa > Chordata > Aves > Piciformes > Lybiidae > Tricholaema lacrymosa > Tricholaema leucomelas. The sequence continues at coordinate 54,232 of WAAF01006884.1, read as the reverse complement.
CTTTGCTCCATTCCCCCTTGTCCTATCACTACCTGATAGCCTAAAAAGTCCCTCCCCAGCTTTTCTGTAGGCCCCCTTTAGATCCTGGAAGGCCACAAGAAGGTCACCTGGGAGCCTCCTCTTCTCCAGACTGCACAGCCCCAACTCTTTCAGTCTGCCCTCATAGGAGAGCTGCTCCAGCCCTCTGAGCATCCTCATGGCCTTTCTCTGGACACACTCCAGCACATCAACACCCCTCTTGTAGCAGGAGCTCCAGAACTGGATGTAATACTCCAGGTGGGGTCTCACCAGAGTGAGGAGGAGAATCACCTCCCTTGACCTGCTGGCCACGCTTCTCCTGATGCAGCCCAGGATCTTCTTTGCTCTCCTGGCTGCTGGCTCATGTTGAGCTTCTCGTCCACCAGCAACCTCCAAATCCCTCTCCTCAGGCCTGCTCTCCAGCCAGTCACTGCCCAGCCTGGATTTGTGCTTGGGATTGTCTCAACCCAGGTGCAGGACATGATGTAGAAAAGGAGGCGTGCAAGAAGCTAAAGCACATATGGTTTGTGTTCCAACAGTAATATTATTTTTAAATAATTTACATTTGTGCATAAATTATTATATACTATTTCAGGCACTCACCTGCTCAGCTGTTGTGCTCCATCAGGGGATGGGTTTAATTTGCTGAATATGTAGGACATATGATGTAATGACTTGAAATATCTCTCTTGTGTGTAAAGGTAATGCCAGAAAATTGCATTTATTCTCATAAACCTAATTTTCCTGAAATAAAATTCTTTATATTAGTTCAATAAAGACTACTGGGACTGATAAAACTAGTTGCTTTCAAGAGAGCATATGTTTTGCCATAAACCCCCTTACTTCCTCCAGAAGTAGATGAAATCTCAGGCTCTGCTTTTTCTCCAGAAAAAGTCTTGTCTGAAAATTGTTCACATTATACACACAACACCCTAGATAGGTTGGATAGAGCTATATAAAATCATGCACATTATTTCAATCTACGTAGCAGCTGGATGGTGGAGTTGCTGTCCCTGGAGATGTTGAAGAAAAGACTGGATGAGGCACTTAGTGCCATGGTCTAGTTGATTGGCAAGGGCTGGGTAATAGGTTGGACTGGATGATCTGGAAGTTCTTTACAGTGAGGGTGGTAAGACACTGGACAGGTTGCCCAGGGAGGTTGTGGATGCTTCCTCCCTGGAGGTATTTAAGGCCAGGCTGGATGAGGCCTTGAGCAGCCTGCTCTAGTGGGAGGTGTCCCTGCCTATGGCAGGGGGTTGGAGCTGGATGATCCTTGAGGTCCCTTCCAACCTAAACCATTCTATGATTCTATGATCTTGGAGGTCTCTTCCAACCTGGCTGATTCGATGATTCTATGAGCACAGTGCCGGCGTCGCACCTGGGCTCAAATGCCTCTTGGTTCCCCAGCGTGGTTAGGTGCTCATTCTCCGCTTTATTTCCGTGATACAGTGACTTATCTGCTTTCTTAGAAGAGGCCTGCACAACTAACTTAGTTCAGGGTTGGGTTACATATGGATAGCTCCAGTTGGTCCAGGGTTACAAGCATGGCATGGATAGGTGATTTAACCATAACATTCTGAGGGTCAGCCTTTGGGGCTGGCTAACTCTGCCCACATGCAGCTGGCACTCCACCCCCTGCAGCTGCATGTGGGGGGTGCTACCCAGAGCCTGGTATCTTCAGTCCCAGGATGTACTCAAGGACACTTCCCAGCACGGGTTGCTCATGTTTATCTTTTCATCTCCTGTTAGTAAAAATCTCTCTACAGCACAGTACAGGTTATGAAAGGGCAGTATAAATAGAAAATACCTGACCACTGCACAAAGGATACAAGCACTGCTGCTCTGTATCCAGTTGTTTACCATTCAGTGTGGAAAGTCTGGCTTTATAGTTACAGATTCTGTTCCAGGACATTCATCACATGGTCTTGAACAAACATGGGGAAATAGCCAGTTGCTTATTATATACTGAATTCTGAAGATAAAATCCATTTCCTATCTAGGGGAATGCATTTTCAAAGCATTTGTCTTTTAGGTTATAAATGCATTTAGACTCTCTACTTTTTTTCCTCTATCTCCTTTTTTTTTTTTCCTAACCAACTTCATTGAAGTTGTGTGTAAGTAGTATGCTGGCCTATGAATACAGAGTTTGTGGGTCAGCCTACTGCAGGACATGTGACATTTTTAACTTCCCTTATTAGACAGCTCAAGGAATTTGTAAAAAGAGCTGATTTATTCAAATGCTACTCAAAAGTCGTTAATCAGGCAGAAGTCTTCTGAATCAAAAGTTCTCTGCAATGGGTACATAGTTTGACTTGAATCATAGAATCATTCATGTTTCAAGAGACCTCAAAGATCAGCCAGTCCAACCTAGCACCCAGTCCTAGTCAATCAACTAGACCATGGCACTACGTGCCCCATCCAGTCCTTTCCTGAACACCCCCAGGGACAGTGACTCCACCACCTCCCTGGGCAGCCCATTCCAATGCCAATCACTCTCTCTGGCAAGAACTTCCTCCTAACATCCAGCCTATACTTCCTCTGGCACAACTTGAGACTGTGTCGCCTTGATCTATTGCTGGTTGCCTGGGAGAACAGACCAACCTCCACCTGGCTACAGCCTCCCTTCAGGTAGTTGTTGACAGCAGTGAGGTCACCCCTGAGCCTCCTCTTCTAAACACCCCCAGCTCCCTCAGCCTCTCCTCATAGGGCTGTGTTCCAGGCCCCTCACCAGCTTTGTTGCCCTTCTCTGGACACCTTCCAGTACCTCGACATCTCTCTTGAATTGAGGAGCCCAGAACTGGACACAGAACTCAAGGTGTGGCCTGACCAGTGTTCAGTACAAGGGAAGAATAACCTCCCTGTCCTACTGACCACACTGTTCCTATTTGCAACTTCTTTCATCCTAGCCACTTTCAAATCCCTGCAGCTTTAAATTCAGCAAAGGTCACGCCTAAATATTCCAAATGTGATTTTTTTTCCACAAAATAAAATCTATGTACACAAAGGCAGGTGCATCATAAAATATGGTGCAGACCTAGGTTTTAAGTTTGGGTTTTTTTTCAGAGTTGTGTTGTTCTTCTTGTGATTGTCATTAATCCTATCTTATTTGTGAGTTAAAATTCTACCTTGCAAATATGTTTATTAAACAGAAAGAAAGGAAATTGGGAGGGTTATTTAGCAAATTTCAGATCTATTCTTACTTTCAGGTGCTGGTTCCAGTACAAAAAGCTTTGGAAAAGAACTCTCTGACTGCCACATCAAAAGCACAGGTGAAAAGAAATGTTCTAGGAACTTCACAGAGGTATTCATAGGGCAACCTATAATTCACGGCTTATGTTTGAGCACAGCCTTTTTAATGAGAAACGTATTGCATCTGTTTAACATTCCTACTGTTTTGTTGCAAAAGATTTTCTGTATCAATTAATCTAGTAATAACCCTAAGCGAGCTGAAATAGTTGAAGAAGATGGAAATTGGCTGATGAATGTATTGGTCACTTCAGAGGCATGTTCAAATCTATCTTCTTGCTGTCCTAATGAATATGGAAACCTGCCCAGTGTGTGATTGGATTTTAATGACTAGAAGGTCAGGGACTTTGCAAGGTGTGAATCTGCTTGCAAGGTCACTAGTGGCAAATAGTGCATGGATCTGAAAATAAACAAGGAGCTGCCAGGGATATTAGCTTTTTGTAGAGAAACCCTTGGGATGAAAAGGTTAATAGGTGATTGCATTGTAACTTGTTTTGAAACTCAAAATGAGCTCTAAATCTACGTGCATTATCCTTCATTATACACTGCTTAAGAAATAGTAGTAATTTAGAATGCAGACAATGTTTGATTATGCTTATCAAAAGCTTGCATTTAGCACTATTCAAACTGGTCTGCAAACCCAACATATGCTCCAAGTGCAGACCTTTTGCAGAAACAGGTGGAATTACCTTGTCTAAGCTGTTCATGGATGTATAAATATATTTGCCTCCCATACCCAGAGTAGTAATTACCCACAGAAATTCAGGTCACATGTATAGAAGTTATACTCTGTATTAATTTGTCATTCTGTAGAGATCATTCAGGCTGCAGAAAAAAAAAATAATAGGGAATGAGTTTGAGAGTATGAAAAAAGTTTATAAATTGCTTGTCATAAAGTATTTGGCTTATGATAGAACAGCACAGAGATGATACCCACATGAGGAAAATAGAGAGCAAATCAGCATTGGGGGAGAAATTCAGAGAGGTGATAACACTTTTTTGTTGTTGCCATTTTTGGGTAAAAAAATAATTTACTAAGAGTTCTTGAACTGCTTTTCCTGGCATTTTGGGGCATTGAATAGTTCCAAATGTAGCTACCATAGTGGTAGTTTCTCTTAATCTGTTTGTACCAATGAGTGGCTTCATCTGATGTCTGTGTTCAAATGACCATTCAACATAATGGGGTAAAATGGAGTTAAATATCAGCTCTTTCCTGTTACTGAATAGTCTGCACGCTTTAGTGATTGAAGAGCCAGGAAAAAATACCACAGGTGCCCAATGAATTTGGGCTACAGTCCAAAGAGAATATGTCATTTTTGGCACTTATCACAGGAAGTATGTGTATGTATACACACGTGTGTGTGTGTGTGTGTGTGTATAGAGAGAGATATATAATTGCATACAGTTCTTATGTCTTCTATCCCCATCTCTGTTTGTGTTGCCTGTGTAATAATTGCTTACAGTATTTTAGCTTAAAGGAATCAGTTGTGATTTCATATGTAAGTTGTGTATCAGTCATACTAGGTCTTAAAGACATGATCCTTGAAAACATGTTGTAACTGGGCCAATGCTCTATCAGCAGCAAATAACCTGAAATTAGTTGCATATTTCATTGCCACCGAAGTTCTGCATTTAAAACAAAGACTTATATTCTTTGCTGTAAGTGAAAAATGTGTTATGTCCTTCCCAGAATAACCCTTATTATTTATGTGCTTCATGATATAACATAGCCAATCCTAAAATGTCATTAAAAAAAACAATCTATGAGAAGAATTGATCCATGAACGTCTCTGGCATAATTCACAATGAATTGTCTGGAGTCTCTGCGGCATTGCCTTGATCACAGTGATCTGTGAGGCCTTGACCACCGTTTCCCATGGCAAGATAATCAGGTTTCATAGAATCATAGAATGGTTTAGGTTGGAAGGGACCTCAAGGATCATCCAGCTCCAACCCCCTGCCATAGGCAGGGACACCTCCCACTAGAGCAGGCTGCTCAAGGCCTCATCCAGCCTGGCTTTAAACACCTCCAGGGAGGGAGCATCCACAACCTCCCTGGGCCAGTGTCTTACCACCCTCACTGTAAAGAACTTCCTCCTAACATCCAGTCTAAATCTCCCCTCCTCCAGCTTAAACCCATTCCCCCTCATCCTGACATTACCAGACCTTGTCAATAGTCCCTCCCCAGCCTTCCTGTAGGCTCCCTTCAGATACTGCAAAGCCACTCTAAGGTCTCCTCAAAGCCTTCTCTTCTCCAGGCTGAAGAGCCCCAACTCTCTCAGCCTGTCCTCATAGCAGAGCTGCTGCAGCCCTCTGATCATCTTCGTGGCTCTCCTCTGGACCCGCTCCAGCAGTTCCATGTCCTTCTTGTGTTGGGGGCTCCAGAACTGCACACAGTACTCCAGGTGGGGTCTGAGGAGAGCAGAGTAAAGGGGGAGAATCCCCTCCCTTGCCCTGCTGGCCACACTTCTCTTGATGCAGCCCAGCACAGGGTTGCTGTCTGGGCTGCATGTGCACACTGCCGGCTCATGTTGAGCTTTTCGTCAGCCCAGACCCCTAGGTCCTTTTCCTCAGGGCTGCTCTCAGCCATTCACCAGCCATTCAGTTTCTTCAACACCTGGCACCCGAACAGGGACCTTTCTCAGCAGCTGTAAAATCTCCAGGGGAGGATGTGAAGACAGCAGAAGAGAGAGAGAGAAGGGAAAGCAGGAAGCCGACCAAAGTGGTCTCTTCCCCGGAGACCGGTTAAAGACGTACACGCAAGAGTCTGGGGACTCTCACCCTGATCATGTGAGCGGTCGGTGGGGGAGAAGGGGCTCCATGCTTGAAGAGAAAACAGTGTGGAAGCTCCCCCAAAAAGTTTTTCTCTCTAAGAGAGGTGTCTCCATGAAACATTGAAGGCTCTGTTTTGCTGGACAAAGGAGTGATTTTTTGATCCATGAAGTGTATGTGGCCTTTGAAGGGGCCACCTGGAAGACGATGGGAAATGCTGCCTTCATGTTTAAAAACAAAAAGGGGGAACTGTGGGAATGCAAAGTGAAGAACGATAATAACAGGCAGATGCTGACCTTGGTTCCCACGAGCTGCTGGATGCCTCAGAAAGGATAGATAATGGACACCTCGTTAATGAGGAAAACAAGGCGTGGTTTATGCTGATGGAGTGTGTTGTCCTTGACTAATTATGCTAAAGTGTAGGTGTGTGCTTTATGCCCTGAGAGTATATATTGAGAGCCAAAATGTTCCATAAATGTCTCTGGCATAATTCACATTGAATCATCTGGAGTCCTTGTGGCATCACCTTGATCCGGTGATCTGTGAGGCCTTGACCACGTTTCCCCCCACAAGCTAATCAGGTTTTTGCAACAAAGGATTTTGCCAAAATAGAAGATTTGGTTCTGAATTCATCCTAGATGCATTATCTGTAGTCTTTCACGAGTTGTCTCTGTGTCATTGATTTCACTCTCCTGAATGCATCAGCTCATGTTTGTATTTCTGTGCATTTCTGGAGTATAAGGAACAAGGAGAAACTTGGTTGGTTATCACTTGTTTAAGCATAGAATGCCAAGAATCTTCCTGCATCCTACGTGCTTACAAGAAAAAGGAACCATCAAGTGTCTTTTAATCTTGTTTTGGGCTGATCATGGGTCGAAAGCAGAAAGAATTTTGGTTCCAGTTTTCATACTTTAAGATAAATTGAAAAAGTTAACACTGAATATCATAGAATCATAGAATCAGTCAGGGTTGGAGGGGACCACAAGGATTATTTAGTTCCAACCCCCCTGCCATGGGCAGGGACACCCTACCCTAGAGCAGGCTGGCCACAGCCCCATTCAGCCTGGCCTTAAACACCTCCAGGGACAGGGCCTCAACCACTTCCCTGGGCAACGCATTCCAGGCTCTCACTGATGTCATGGTGAAGAACTTCCTCCTCACATCCAGTCTGATATTCTTTTACAATGTCTATAGGAGTTTGAAGAAAGGTAAACTTCAGAGTAATAATCCTCTGCAGCTTCATAGTAAAACCAGTGAAAACCTGTTAATAGGATGAATTTTACCTTTGGAAGTTGCTTTGTTTAATGCATAATTTAGCTGAGTGGTTGTTGTTATACTAACAAGTATTTCTTGGTTGAATAATCTGCAGTGCTTTTGTAGAAACTGAACTAACATTTCTGTTTCTACTTGATCCAAAGCTGCTGCAGTCATGTCTGTCTTAAGGAAAAACTTCCATATACAAAGGTCTCTGTTAGTCATTGTTCTATAATGTCACTTTAGAAATAATCATATGTTAATGTCATTGTATGCAGGAATTCATTAGCATCCTGTTCTTTCCATTTTGCTGCTGTTTTCCATTTTTGAGCTTTCAAACTGTAGGCAAATTTTACAGTCTCTTCCACACTGGAAAATTCTGCTTTTAGTCTCTGTGTCATCTCTTACACAAATACATTGACAATAAATTTGATGTCCAAGTTCCCTTCTGTTCTACTTTTCTTGGACTTCTATGAAATTTTCTCATATTATGCATGTGCAACTTTAAATTTCATTTATTTTAGCCACAGATCAGTCAAAACTTCTGTGTTTTATCCCTTTCTATTGGTTATCTGTGTTTAGTCAGGTTTGATAAAGCAAAAGTTTGAGATCTGAAAAAATCTTTTGGATATTTGTCTGTCTCATCTTGCCTGGTATTGAATTGCACAGTCACTCTTATTTCATAGAATCATAGAATCAAACAGGTTGAAAGAGACCTCCAAGATCCTCCAGTCCAACCTAGCACCCAGCCCTAGCCAGTCAACCAGACCATGGCACTGAGTGCCTCAGCCAGGCTTTTCTTAACACCTCCAGGTACGGCGACTCCACACCTCCCTGGGCAGCCCATGCCAATGCCAATCACACTCTCTGGGAAGAACTTCCTCCCAACATCCAGCCTAGATCTCCCCCAGCACAACTTGAGGCTGTGTCCCCTTCTGTTGTTGGTTGCCTGGGAGAAGAAACCAACCCCCACCTGGCTTGAGCCTCCCTTCAGGTAGTTGTAGACAGCAATGAGATCACATCTGAGCCTCAATTCTATTATTTTAGAGGCAGACATCAATTCTCAGTGAATTGTGTAATTGTAATGCTGAATTACATTTTGAGTTATGTACCGGCCCTGCTGTACATAGGATGGCAATCCTAGATAAAAATCACTTTTCTCAATTAAATGCCTGCTAATTTTCTGCAAATTACACCTTATTATTCAACAGTAGGTAATGCACACAGCTCTGGATGTGAGGAAGATCACATCTTCAGTTGAGTTCTGCTCTCCATACAAACTCCAGTCACGCACTGCTGACTGCAGAGCTAGAAACAGTGTCAGTGAGTCAAAGATACCAGTGGCCTCTTTCATTCTGTTTTTAGTATCCTTCCCATTGCTTTTAGAGCTTATCCTGTGAAAACATACTGTCATATTTTGCTGAAAATACGATGAGTAGTTATTTTTTAAATCATATCCAATAAGGAGAATAATCTAAGGGCATTAGAAGCCAGAGTCTGTTGCAGTGGATAATTAGTAAGCCATCACGAGACAGTTCTGCTTGCATTGGCATTAAACATTTATGCCAATGACAAGAGACTGTGCTTTCTCCAGCCTCGTATGAGAACAAGAGGCCATCAGCTTCTTCCGTCAAGAGAAGGCCCATAATATTACTGTACCCCTGTGGAAACAGAGTGGGAAGGAAAGATGAAAAGCAGCTCAGTAGTACAAAGACCTCCTGCTCCTCTTTTTTAATTGTCCTTTGAAAAATAGCTAAGCCTTCTTAAAAAGACGTATCGGTGGAAACCTGAGCAAAGCAAAGTAGGAGAGAAGATGGGGGGGGGGAGGGGGGCTATTCATGAAAATTAAATTAGGATACAGATGCAGGGAAGAGTGACACATTAAGCACTGCGGGAAGCAGAATGCACTGCTCCTAGGCTATAACGGGAAAGGCTGCAAAATGTAAAATCAACTGTAAGAACAGAGGAATGGGGCAAATTCTGACTGCATGGCTGAAACATTCAGAGCCCTCTGCAGATGCCTTTAGTCTCTCCGCAGCTATCAAACCCTTCTCACCTCACACACAACTTTGCCTTGTGTTGTACTGTAGAGGATGAGGGCTACTGTCAATTACACATATCTAGCATTAAAAAGAAACTATATTCTATTATGGCTGTACCGAGGGAGTGGTATATAGCACTGTCATTGGCTTCATAACTGTCTAAACTGACTGCCTGGACAGTTGGGCAGAGTCCAAGGGAATGGTGTTCAATAAGTCCAAGTGCCAGGGGCTGCACTTTGGCCACAACAACCCCATGCAGAGCTACAGGCTGGGGCCGGAGTGGCTGGAGAGCAGCCAAACGGAGAGGGATCTGGGGGTGCTGATTGATACCCACCTGAACATGAGCCAGCAGTGTGCCCAGGTGGCCAAGAGAGCCAATGGCATCCTGGCCTGCATCAGGAATGGTGTGGCCAGCAGGAGCAGGGAGGTCATTCTGCCCCTGTACTCTGCACTGGTTAGACCACACCTTGAGTACTGTGTCCAGTTCTGTGCCCCCCAGTTTAAGAGGGACATTGAGATGCTTGAACGTGTCCAGAGAAGGGCAACGAGGCTGGTGAGAGGCCTCGAGCACAGCCCTACGAGGAGAGGCTGAGGGAGCTGGGATTGTTTAGCCTGGAGAAGAGGAGGCTCAGGGGAGACCTTATTGCTGTCTACAACTACCTGAGGGGTGGTTGTAGCCAGGAGGAGGTTGCTCTCTTCTCTCAGGCAGCCAGCACCAGAACAAGAGGACACAGCCTCAAGCTGCGCCAGGGGAAATTTAGGCTTGAGGTGAGGAGAAAGTTCTTCACTGAGAGAGTCATTGGCTACTGGAATGGGCTGCCCAGGGAGGTGGTGGAGTCGCCGTCCCTGGAGCTGTTCAAGGCAGGATTGGACGTGGCACTTGGTGCCATGGTCTAGCCTTGAGCTCTGTGGTAATGGGTTGGACTTGATGATCTGTGACGTCTCTCCCAACCTCAGTAATACTGTGATACTGTAAATATCAAAGAGCTGTTTTGTATCAACAAGTGGCAAAACTGCAACAATAGCTAAGTATTCAAAATAGAGACCTGAAAAAGTCTCTTCATACTGAATTTTCCACTGTTTTGCTTGTGACTTGATTATTTTGGATTTTGCTTGTGACTTGGTTATTTTGGGTTGTCAAATCTGGAGCAAATCTGTGTATATGGATCTCTGTGTTACAGAGCTTTGAACTTTTTTGTATGTTTGAGGAGGTTTGGAACACAAACTTAAAAAAGGAAAACGAACAACAAACTCAAAACAAACCAAATCCTAAACCCCGCAGGATAGCTAATTCTGCAAGCAGAATGCCTTAGGTGAAAAGACAGACTTTATCTGCTCGTGCTTCTTGAGGGCAGAGGACCTCCCTTTGTACCACTGGGTCATTTGGTGATTGCATTAGTACTGTCACATGGGAGGTTTGGGCTTCATTTACAGCCAATGCAATCATCATCTACTTGGCTTGTGAGATTCTAGGTGGCAAGTGTATGTTGCTGGGGATTTTTATGGAACATTTCTACATTATAAAAGAAAAGGCTTTTATTTCCTCTTACTTCTTCTTCTGTCATAGAATCATAGAATCAACCAGGTCGGAAGAGACCTCCAAGATCATCCAGTCGAACTTACCACTCAGCCCTGTCCAATCAATTAGACCGTGGCACTAAGTGCCTCATCCTTGCAAGGTTTTCACTGGATATAAACCACAGTCCATAGGGGTGTTCCTGATGTCTTCTGATAAATCTGGCAGCTAATGTTCACAGGTGTTTGTATTCAGTACAGAACAAAACAAAATACACCAGACCCACAAAACACCCACCCATCTAACCATCCAACCAAAACAAACAAAACAACAACCAGCCAACCAAATGAAAACCCCCCAACCAACCAAAGAACAACAAGTAATGACAAACAAACAAAAAGAGGCAATCCCAAGCACAAATACAGGCTGGGTAGTGACTGGCTGGAGAGCAGCCCTGAGGAGAGGGACTTGGAGGTGCTGGTGAACGAGAAGCTCAGCATGAGCCAGCAGTGTGCACTTGCAGCCCAGGATCTGGTTGGATTTCTGGGCTGCATCAGAAGTGTGGCCAGCAGGGTGAGGGAGGGGATTCTCCCCTCTACTCCGCTCTGGTGAGACCCCACCTGGAGTACTGCATCCAATTCTGGAGCCCCTATTAGAAGAGGGATGTGCACATGCTGCAGCATGTCCAGAGAAGGGCCACGAGGGTGATCAGAGGGCTGCAGCAGCTCTGCTATGAAGGCAGACTGAACGAATTGGGGCTGTTCAGTCTGGGGAAGGGGAGGCTCCCAGGTGACCTTCTTGTGGCCTTCCAGGATCTGAAGAGGGCCTACAAAAAAGCTGGGGAAGGATTTTTTAGGCTATCAGGGAGTGACAGGACTAGGGGCAATGGAGCAAAGCTGGAGGTGGGGAAATTCAGACTGCACANCCTGTCCAATCAATTAGACCGTGGCACTAAGTGCCTCATCCTTGCAAGGTTTTCACTGGATATAAACCACAGTCCATAGGGGTGTTCCTGATGTCTTCTGATAAATCTGGCAGCTAATGTTCACAGGTGTTTGTATTCAGTACAGAACAAAACAAAATACACCAGACCCACAAAACACCCACCCATCTAACCATCCAACCAAAACAAACAAAACAACAACCAGCCAACCAAATGAAAACCCCCCAACCAACCAAAGAACAACAAGTAATGACAAACAAACAAAAAGAGGCAATCCCAAGCACAAATACAGGCTGGGCAGTGACTGGCTGGAGAGCAGCCCTGAGGAGAGGGACTTGGAGGTGCTGGTGAACGAGAAGCTCAGCATGAGCCAGCAGTGTGCACTTGCAGCCCAGGATCTGGTTGGATTTCTGGGCTGCATCAGAAGTGTGGCCAGCAGGGTGAGGGAGGGGATTCTCCCCTCTACTCCGCTCTGGTGAGACCCCACCTGGAGTACTGCATCCAATTCTGGAGCCCCTATTAGAAGAGGGATGTGCACATGCTGCAGCATGTCCAGAGAAGGGCCACGAGGGTGATCAGAGGGCTGCAGCAGCTCTGCTATGAAGGCAGACTGAACGAATTGGGGCTGTTCAGTCTGGGGAAGGGGAGGCTCCCAGGTGACCTTCTTGTGGCCTTCCAGGATCTGAAGAGGGCCTACAAAAAAGCTGGGGAAGGATTTTTTAGGCTATCAGGGAGTGACAGGACTAGGGGCAATGGAGCAAAGCTGGAGGTGGGGAAATTCAGACTGCACATGAAGAGGAAATTGTTCAGCATGAGAGTGGTGAGAGGCTGGAATGGGTTGCCCAGGGAGGTGGTTGAGGCCCCATGCCTGGAGGTGTTTAAGGCCAGGCTGGCTGAGGCTGTGGCCAGGCTGATCTGGGGTAGGTTGTCCGTGCCCATGGCAGGGGGATTGGAACTAGATGCTCCTTGTGGTCCCTTCCAACCCTGACTGAATCTATGATTCTGTGATTCTATAATTCTATAATTCAGAGCTTTCAAGAACATAAGAGCAAGCTTTCTCTCACTGAATTGGCTGTCCCATCAGTGCATGATGAAGATAAGAGGACCTGGCACATCACTGGGTAAGTTTATGTTTTGAAGAAGTGTTTCCCTTTTCTTTCATTTGCAACTGAATAAAGCTGCTCAATGGCAAGGGTCATTAGTTTATTTATTTTTTTTAATTTAGCAGTCCTTTCTAGTGGCTGATGCCACTGAGGTTGTCTAAGGTAAGAGAGAGAACAAAGATTTATGAGAACTACTACCTCCATCAGACATGCTTCACAATTTAATAGAAATTCCCAGATGCTTACTGTTAGGGATTAAAAAACCTGAAGAATTTTGAGGTAGATTCATCTTCCACTAATTCTTTATGTTTGCATATGAGTTTGATATTTTGCTTCTCTTTGTTCTGGATGGGAGAACTAAGTATTTTCAGGTGCCATTTCACAGGCTCACAGGATGTTAGGGGTTGGAAGGGACCCAAGGAGATCATCGAGTCCAACTCCCTGCCAGAGCAGGACCATACTATCTAACACAGATCACAAAGGAACACATCCGGACAGGCCTTGAAATTCTCCAGAGAAGGAGACCCCACAACCTCTCTGGGAAGCCTGTTCCAGTGCTCTGTGACCCTTACAGTAAAGAAGTTCCCCTTTTTGTTGAGGCAGAACCTCTTTTGCTGCAACTTACACCCTTTACTCTTTGTCCTATCCCAGGGAGCAAGTGAGCAGAGCCTGTCCACCCCTTCCTGGCCAGCCTTTGGATATTTATAAACATTAATAAAGTCCTTTCTAAGTCTTCTCTTTTCCAGACTAAACAGCTCCTGGTCCCTCAGCCTCTTCTCGTAAGCCATGCCCTCCAGTCCCCTAATCATCCTTGTAGCCCTCTGCTGGACCCTCTCCAGCAGATCCCTGTCCCTTTTAAACTGGAAAGCCCAAAACTGAATGCAGTATTCAAGATGAAGTCTCAGCAGGGCAGAGTAGAGGGAGAGGAGAACCTCCCTTGATCTGCTGGACACACTCTTCCTAATACAGCCCAGGATCCCATTGGCCTTCTCGGCCACGAGGGCACATTGCTGTGCCATGGTTAACTTGCCAGCCACCAGGAACCCTGGGTCCCTCTCCCCAGGACTACTTTCCAGCAGATCACCTCCCAGCTTGTACTGGTGGAGTTGTATTTGTCTTGGATATTTATCTTTGGATATTTATCTTGAGTATTTATCTTTGGATATTTGCTCACTAAATGCCTATTTCCTCTCCTTGAGTTCCTCTATAGCTCAGATCTAGTGAAACCTGTCCTGAATCCTAATTCTTAGAAATGATGACAACTTAGAATTTTGTTCAAACATGGAGCTTCTCTGATACAAAAAAATATATATCTTGGCACCAAGCTGACTCCCCAAATTAGATTTCCTAAATGTTAGATTTATGTATGACATATGACTCAGTTTTCCATCTGTGAAATATTCACAGAGAACCTTCCTCTCTTCAAACACATGTAGATTTTTGGAAAATAGTAAGAGAAGCCCTTTAAGGTGACAAAATCTTCTATATGAGGATATAAATTACCGTTCAAACAACGCTTCAACAAAATGAGCTATACAACAATTAGACCACACCATCCCTAACAGAGAACTGGTGAATAAACCCTGCCAGCAGCAACAAAGAAACAAAGAAACAACCATCCAGACACCCACCCCCCCACACACACTATTGAATATCAATGATTATCAATTAATAGCATTGAATATCATTGAATATCAATATTTATCACCACCTCTGAATATCAGTCGTTCTCTATCTGTGACAAACAATTCTGTAGAGAAAAGATGTGACAAAAGCTCTGTAGAGTCATAGTATCTCATTGCTGTCTACAACTACCTGAAGGGTAGTTGCAGCCAGGTGGGGTTGGTCTCTTCTCCCAGGCAACCAGCAACAGGACAAGGGGACACAGCCTCAAGTTGTGCCAAGGGAAGTATNTGGACTGGATGATCTTGGAGGTCTCTTTCAACCTGGTTGATTCTATGATTCTGTAGATGTTAGAATACATCAAACTATGTTACAGAGAGGGTTTTAGAAATGAGATCACATAAGCAACAGGAGTGTTGTGGTTTTGTCATATTTTAGTCCATGAATTTGCTGTCTTAATGCTCTTTTTAATGAAGTGCCGTATTTATTTTGTGGCTCGTTTGGATAATTGGCAAATACTTGTGAACACATTTTTTTTGGGGGGGGAGGGGGGAATTTAATTGCTCATTAGAATTATGCATAATTATATTTTTAAAATTTTTTTTTGGAGCATATGAACATTCTTTTTTTCTGAATCTGAAGGAATACTGTTGCTCATACAAACATTCATTTTCTTGGTCAAACGACAGTATTTCGCTGCCAAAAGAGAATGCTCATTATTTGCTATTCAACTAATCAATATTTGTTACATATTTGGCACAGCTTTTTTTTCTTATTAATAATATCACGTCCCCCTAGTGATCAAGAATAGCTTCTGTGGTGGCAGTTTTATGTTTATAAACTTTAAATTATAAATTACTTTTACATTCAGTTTGTGTAGTCATTAAAATTCCTAATCTCCTTAAAACTATGTGTTAGAGAAATGATATCATCCCTGTTTTATAGTCAAGGGATTGAAGGTTACATAGATAAAGCCAAGCTTGGTCAGAGGGATGGAGGTCACAAGACAGCAGAATCAGTAGCTGAAACTTGGTTCACTGAGCCTCCATCCAGGACTTTGTCAGCATGCACATCTCCCATCAGCTTTGATGCATAAGGAAAATAATCTCATTTGTAGTCAAGTGGTATAGTTTGATCATATCATAGAATCATAAAATCAACCAGGTTGGAAGAGACCTCCAAGATCAGCCAGTCTAACCTAGCACCTAGCCCTGTCCAATCAACTAGACCATGGCACTAAGTGCCTCATCCAGTCTTTTCCTGAACACCCCCAGGGACAGTGACTCCACCACCTCCCTGGGCAGCCCATTCCAATGCCAATCACTCTTTCTGTGAAGAGCTCCCTCCTAACATCCAGCCTAGACCTCCCCTGGCATAACTTGAGACTGTATTCCCTTGTTCTGTTGTGGTTGCCTGGCAGAAGAGACCAACCCTGCCTGGCTACAGCCTCCCTTCAGGTAGTTGTAGACAGCAATGAGGTCACTCCTGAGCCTCCTCCTCTCCAGGCTGCACACCCCCAGCTCCCTCAGCCTCTCCTCACAGGTCTGTGTTCCAGGCCTCTCACCAGGTATGTCACCTTTCTCTAGCCATGTTCCAGTATCTCAACATCTCTCTTGAATTGAGGGGCCCAGACACAGTACCCAAGGTGTGGCCTAACCAGTGTTGAGTGCAGAGGCAGAATAACTTCCCTTGTCCTGCTGGCCAAATTGTTCCTGATACAGGCCAGGATGTAATTGGTTTTCTTGGCCACCAGTCTTATAGCTCTGCTTCTCTCCACTCTCAAACTGAAGAACTTCCTCCTCATGTCCAGTCTGAATCTCCCCACCTCCAGCTTTGCTCCATTCCCCCTAGTTCTGTCACTCCCTGATAGCCTAAAAAGTCCCTCCCCAGCTTTTTTGTAGGCTCCCTTCAGATACTGGAAGGCCACAAGAAGGTCACCTCAGAACCTTCTCTTCTCCAGACTGAACAGCCCCAACTCTTTCAGTCTGTCCTCACAGCAGAGCTGCTTCAGCCCTCTGATCACCCTCGTGGCCCTTCTCTGGACATGCTCCAGCATCTCCACATCCTTCTTGTAATAGGGGGAACAACTGTATGGCTTTTGACTCTTCATTTTGTTTGAGTAAATACTTTGAACTCTTTTCCCTTCCTTTTGTAAAACTAATTTTTCACTTCTCAGCTTGCTCAAAGGTAGTGCAAAAAGTACTTACTTCATAACTTGAGGCAAAGCTAGGCTATCAATAAAGTACATTCCTGCTTGCAGAAAATTCTGTAGCTATTCCATGAACTTGGAGAGCAGGAGGTGAGTGTATGTGAGGTCAAAGAGAATATGACTACTTAAGTCTCTGAAATACTGCATCTTCATCTCTGAGGCTGAGAAAGATTGCTGCAAGCAGCTTCTATAGAGAGAGCTGACAGTTATTTCACTGAGTCAATAAAAGTTCACCAGTTTAGAGAAGCTGAAGATCAATCTGATACATTTATTTTCCAAAGTTTATCTGTGTTTACCCTTGCACCTCTTATATACTCTATAAACATTCAGAGTACTACTCATTGTAATAGAAAATAGAAGAAAAGCTACAGGTAGAATACATTTTGAACTATTTTAAAGTAGTTTTAGGTATAGTCTCTTGCTGAATAGAATCATAAACTCAAAACCTGTCATCTTCACTGCAACTAATAATAGAATTCTCTCACTTCTTGGGTTTATTATTCACAAATAAACATCAAGGCCTTTAGAGCTGAGACCTGTTATGCCACCTGGACACTCACAAGTCTGTGGAGCAGGGTGAGTTTCACCCAAGAATGCTGAGGTAGCTGGCAGAAGAGCTTGCCAAGCTGCTCTCTATAATCTACCAGCAGGCCTGGTTAACAGGGAGCCTTGCAATGTGACAGAGGCCTACAAAAAGGGCCAAAAGGAGGATCTGGGGAACTGCAGGCCTGTAAGGCTGACCTTGGTACTGGGGAAGATTATGGAGTGGTTTGTTTTGCATGCGCCCACATGGCAAGTGCAGGATAATGGAGGGATCAGGCTTTGTGAAAGGCAGGTCCTGCTGGACCAACTTCATCTCCTTCTATGGCAAGGTGACCTGCCTAGTGGACATTGCCTACCTGGACTTTAGTAAAGCCTTTGACACCATCTCCTGCAGCATTCTCCATGAGAATCTTGTGGCCCATGGCATAGACAGGTAGGTTTCTTGTTGGAGTGACAGCTGGCTGGCTGGCCAGTCCCAAAGAGTTGTGATGAATGGAGTTAAATCCAGCTGGTGTCAGGTCACAAATGGTGTTCCCCAGGGCTCAGTGTTTGGGCCAGTTCTATTTAACATTGTTATTAGCAATTTGGATGAGGGAATTGAATGCACCATCAGCAAGTTTGCAGATGACACCAAATTGAGCAGGCGTGTCAAGCTGCTCAAGGGTAGGAAGGCACTGCAAGGAGTTCTGTACAGTTTAAATTGATAGGCTGATGTCAGCAGAATGAGATTTAACAAGATCAAGTGCCAGATCCATCACTTCAGTCACAACAACTGCAGGGAACACTACAGGCTTGGGGCAGAGTGGCTGGAAAAGGATATGGGGGTGCTGGTGGATGGCCAGCTGAACACGAGCCAGCAGTCTGCTCAGGTGACCAAGAAGGCAAAAAGCATCCTGTATCAAAAACAGTATGTGCAGCAGAAATAGGGAAGTGATGATGCCCCTCTACTTGGCCTAGCTGATGGTACAGCTACAGTATAGGATCACAGAATCAGTCACGGTTGGAAGGGACCACAAGGATCATCTAGTTCAAATCCCCCTGCCATGGGCACGAACACCCTACCCTAGAGCAGCCAGGCCAGAGCCTCAGCCAGCCTGTCCTTAAACACCTCCAGGCATGGGGCCTCAAACACCTCCCTGGGCAACCCATTCCAGGCTCTCACCACTCTCATGCTCAACAACTTCCTCCTCATGTCCAGCCTGACTCTCCCCACCTCCAGCTTTGCTCCATTCCCCCTAGTCCTGTCACTCCCTGATAGCCTAAAAAGTCCCTCTCCAGCTTTTTTGTAGGCCCCCTTCAGATACTGGAAGGCCACAAGAAGGTCACCTGGGAGCCTCCCCTTCCCCAGACTGAACAGCACCAACTCTTCAGTCTGTCCTCATAGCAGAGCTGCTCCAGCCCTCTGATCATCCTCGTGGCCCTTCTCTGGACACACTCCAGCATCTCCACATCCTTCTTGTAATAGGGGCTCCAGAACTGGATGCAGTACTCCAGATGGGGTCTCAGCAGAGCAGAGTAGAGGGAGAGAATCACCTCTCTTGACCTTCTGGCCACACTTCTCTTGATGCAGCCCAGGATCTGGTTGGCTTTCTGGGCTGCAAGTGCACACTGCTGGCTCCTGTTGAGCTTCCCGTCCACCAGCACCCCCAAGTCCCTCTCCTCAGACCTACTACCCAGCCTGTATTTGTGTTTGAGTACTGTGCTCAATTCATGTCACAATACAGAAAAGACATTGATGTCCTGGAACATGTCCAGAGAAGAGCAGCAAGGCTGATGATGGCTTTGGAGGGCATGTCATATAAAGAGCGTCTGATGGAGCTGACATTGTTTAGTTTGGAGAAGAGAAGACTAAGGGGAGATGTTACTGCTCTCTGAAAGGTGGTTCTAGTGAGGCTGGTGTTGGTCTCTACTCCCAAGCAACTAGAGCTAGAATGAGAAGAAAGGTGTTTCAGTTGTGTCAAGGGAGGTTTAAACTTCTTTACTGAAAGAGAGATGAGGTGTTTGAACAGACTGCCCAGGGAGGTGGTAGAATCACAGTACCTGGAGGTGTTAAAGAAGCATATAGATGAGGTGCTTCGGACATGGCTTAGTGGTCATGGTAGCTGGATTACAGTTGGACTCAATGGTCTTAAATGTCTTTTCCAGCCTTAATGATTCTATGATTCTATATGGAATTTTTTATATGATGTCTAAAACTTCATGCTGTACCTGCATTACTTCTAGCTGAACTCTTCTTTTTTTGCCTGTCTTCCTACTTTGGAATCTGAGTTCCTCAAAAACATTCCAATTTCCAGGATGAAGTGAACTTCCTTTTCTTGCTTTTTTTTTGTTTCTTCCTCTTCCTCTTAGTTTTGTCTGTTTGTTTAATAAAAGAAAAATAGCTCATCAAATTCCTGTTAATTGAAATTGTATTTGAACTTTTTTTTCCTGTAATACACAGCAGCTCAAGGCCTCCCAGAGGTTACAATCATATAAAGTATTTGCTTAAACCAAGTTTTTAAAGTGATTTTTGTCTACGTTTTGATTAATGTATGTGTCTACTGTTACAGCTGAGGAAACACAAGTGATTTCTAAGCACTTTAGATGTCTCCAGTCTCCCTGCTGAGGCTTTTGCTTATCCAATCAATTTCTGCACAGGCAAAGGTCGTATAAGAGGTCAAAACAAATTGTGGATCCTTCATCTTACACCCACAAGCACATAAACACTGATTTGGAGACTGTGTTTTAAATCATATTCTTTTAAGTTTGGGGTTTTTTTAATCTTTCTTGTGAAGATTAACGTCTAAGATTATAATGCATAATATTTAAGTTTTTCATTTTAACTGAAACCGATTATAAGAGCTAATTAAAAGGCATGCACTTGGTTACTGGCAATGCAGATGGACTACTTCACAAAAGTACCATTTGGTGTTCAACTTTTGACTTATGTCAGTTTTAGAGATTGTGTTCTAGAAACAGTAGGGAGATATAGAATCATAGAATCATAGAATGGTTTAGGTTGGAAGGGACCTCAAGGATCATCCAGCTCCAACCCCCTGCCATAGGCAGGGACACCTCCCACTAGAGCAGGCTGCTCAAGGCCTCATCCAGCCTGGCCTTAAACACCTCCAGGGAGGAAGCAGCCACAACCTCCCTGGGCAACCCGTTCCAGTGTCTCACCACCCTCACTGTAAAGAACTTCCTCCTAACATCCAGTCTAAATCTCCCCTCTGCCAGCTTAAACCCATTCCCCCTCGTCCTGACATTACCAGACCTTGTCAATAGTCCCTCCCCAGCCTTCCTGTAGGCTCCCTTCAGATAACTAAGTCTATGTAAGAATTTTGAAATCTACTTGTGGTGGTAGGCCTGATAGGGCAACCATGGGCTTATCCATGTTGGCTTGCTAGACACGTTCCCCTGCTCCTCCTGTGCTGGGGAAGGCAACTGTGGAAGAGGAGGGCAAAATCCCTGGCTTCAGCTTATATAGTGAGGCCTGGCAAAGTGCCATTCGGATTGGCTAATCTATGTCCAATGCCCCATTAGTCTCAGGCCGAATATTGATAAAAGGGATAAGCAGGTAGCACAAGGCTGCTGCTGCCTCATTTTGCATCCTGCAAAGCTTACCAGGAACAGGCTCTAAATGCCTGCACACAATTGCCCTGCATAGCCAGCCAGACATTGTGCTGAGAGTGCACATGGCAAGACATTCTGCCTGCACCTGAAAGTCTCTTGCCAAGACAAGAAGTCCTGGAGATACATAGATGGTTCAGAGGAGCCAGGAGACAAGGTCAGAGATTGTCTGCCTCCTCTCCCCAGAAGCCTGGGAAGAATCAAGTCTCAGTGGCCAACAAGACAGAGTTCCATGTGCTCTAGGTACTGTCTGATTTACACTTTGTGAGTAAATACTTAAAAGCCTCTTCCAGTATTTTGTCTGCATTTACCACTGTGAGAAACAAGTGCTCTAGTTTTGCCTGTGCCCTGTGTGTACAAATTTCCAGCCTGTGCATTTTTGAACCTGTGAATAAGTTTTCTGGTGAGTTTTAATGTTAATAAACAGTTTTCATAGTTGTTAACAATTATCAACTGCATATCAAAATTAATACACATTTGTAATTTTGCATAATACCTCACACTACCCTTTCTTACAAACAAACATAAAACCTCAACCAAACACACACAGAGAATGACACACAGACACACAAACTAAACTTGTTCTTCTTTCCCCTCTGGTTTTGGAAAGCCATGAATTCTCTTTTTCTGTAAAACCCAAAGCAGCAATCAAAACCATGACCAAAGAAAGATTTATAAAGGCCCATTATTAATTTATTTTCCAAATATTGTAGTGGAATTCATATCCATTCCCTCACATCTCATCATCTTTCCCAGGATATTTTGTGAAGATTCACAGAATCATTTGGCCTTTTGAAGATGAGCATTGAGAGTTGTCCTCTGGATCACTGAATACAGGAAGTGATTTCTTGCTACAGGCTGGGGACAGAATGGCTGGAGAGCAGCCAGGAAGAGACCTGGGAGTACTGATAGATAGTAGCTGAAC
The DNA here is from genome assembly GCA_013400475.1 of Tricholaema leucomelas. Lineage (NCBI taxonomy): Eukaryota > Metazoa > Chordata > Aves > Piciformes > Lybiidae > Tricholaema lacrymosa > Tricholaema leucomelas. The sequence goes on along the minus strand of WAAF01006884.1, from coordinate 32,429 downwards.
ATGAGGCAGCAGTGTGCCCAGGTGGCCAGGAGAGCCAATGGCATCCTGGCCTGGATCAAGAACAGTGTGGCCAGTAGGACAAGTGAGGTTCTTCTTCCCCTGTACTCAACACTGGTCAGGCCACACCTTGAGTACTGTGCCCAGTTGTGGTCTCCTACATTCAAGAGAGATGTTGACCTACTGAAACGTGTCCAGGGAAGGGTGATGAAGCTAATGAAGGGCCTGGAGCACAGCCCTGTGAGAAGAGGCTGAGGGAGCTGGGGGTGTGCAGCCTGGAGAAGAGGAGGCTCAGAGGGGTCCTCATTACTGTCTACAACTACCCGAAAGGAGGCAGTAGCCAGGTGGGGTTGGTCTCTTTTCCAAGGCAACACACAGAGAACATGTATGCAGCATATCAGCTTTGCTAAGGGACAAACGTGGACAAATCAGACCATGTCACTCTCCAATAGTCCTTGGCTGTGGAGCATCCCGCTGTTTCCACCACAGTTAAGCACAACTTAGAGAAGTGAATGAGCTGTTCTAACTTACAAAAACAAGCTTTCATCGAGGATTACTATAGACATAAACCCCATCCTTCCCATGTGTACCTCTTTGTGGAAAAGGGAAAATGAGAGAGGGGTGTAAGAATCATTGATCTGAAACACAGCCAGGTGCAGGAATCGGTAAGCAGTATGGTTTTACTTTTGAGACATTTATGGAACCTTCTGACAATGAGAACAGATTAGTCATGCCAGAAAGGTTCAAAGAAAAAAAGTATGTGTAAAAACTGTGAGATGACTTGCATGCTGGAATTTTATTGATCCACCCTTAATTAAAATTGTAATTATTTATTAACAATAATATTTCCACTTACACATCCCAGCACATGGGAATTCACATCTAACTCTTTCTCTTCTGAAGTTATACATGCAAATTCCTGCATCACACAGTCATAGTATTCCCCTAAATGCAAATGGATGATTATCCTCAGCTAATGCATCAGGGCAAGAATTTCAAACCATATCAGACAAGTGTAAAAATTCACAGAGATTAATGAATTTGTGCTTTAAAACTAGCAGTGCACCTATGAATAAAATGAATTTCCACTTTCCTTTATAAAGATGAGTTAATTTATTAGACATTCGTATGAACTGATGCCTTTTTCTGAAAAATTGATTGCTGTTTCTAGCTGGCAGAACCTTTCATATTTAATTAATTCTTCCCCACTCATATTGAATCAGGTTGGAAAGAAAACTGCTTCTTAACAAGGGTGTGATATCTAATGTTACAGCATACTAGTCCATGAATGTATTATTTTTCTGGTTAGGCTTGCTGAATAAATAATTCAAATTCTTCCTCAATCTTAGAGAAGCAAGTGATTATTTTAGAGTAGCATAATATAACACCTTCTTTGCCTCAGTCTTCAATAGTGGGACAGGTTGTCCCCAGGACAACTGGACTCCTGAAGTGGCAGATGGAGTCAGGGTCCAGTATAGTCCCCCTGTAATCCATGAGGAAGAAGTAAGGGACCTGCTGAGTCACTTGGATCCTCATAAGTCCATGGGACCGGATGGGACCCATCCTAGGGTGCTGAGAGAGCTGGCAGATGAGCTGGCCAAGCCACTCTCCATCATTTATCAACAGTCCTGGCTCACTGGAGAGGTCCCCAAAGACTGGAAGCTGGCCAATGTGATGCCCATCCACAAGAAGGGCAGGAAGGATGAGCCAGAAAACTACAGAGCTGTCAGCCTGACCTCAGTGCCAGGCAAGGGCATGGAACAGGTCATCTTGAGTGCCATCACAAAGCACCTACAGGATGGGCA
>WAAF01006884.1:3432-29854 GCA_013400475.1 Tricholaema leucomelas | reverse complement strand
TTAGTGCCATGGTCTAGTTGACTGGCTAGGGCTGGGTGCTAGGTTGGACTGGATGATCTTGGAGCTCTCTTCCAACCTGGTTGATTCTATGATTCTGTTTTTCTGAAGCTTGATACCATAGCCTGAAAAAAAATTTATATACATATGTGCAGAAGGCAGTAGTAGGCATTTCCATGATCAAAGTTTATTGCAACTTTTTTTTTGTTGTTTAACAAAATGTTTTATCTTAATGGGATTTTTATCCCCTGCATACATTTTAATTAAACAATAAATAACCATCAGTAGAACATAGCTAATTACTGCAGGTACATTAGAAATGAAAATCCCATGCTATAACTGTTTCTAAGTCAATGAAAGGATTCATTTTAAAAGTGCCTTATTGGAGATTTCAGTAGCTTGCCCTTAGTCTTTTAATCACTGCAATGCCACAGATACTAATGGAATTACTGGATTTAGAAACTTAAGTAACAAAGACAGTTTAAAGACTTTTGGGCACATGAAAATTCACCCTGCTTTTTTAATATAGAGTCTTCTGGGCTTCTTCATTTATTAATGTCCTTTTAGAAAGAATGTTGCTGTTTCGAATCCATTTACTACTGCTGAAGGAAACATAAAACACTGCACTATTCTTGTTACCATGCAGCAGAACCATAGAAGCAAAACAACTTCCATCCCCAGCTTCTCCAGGGTTAGACAAGTGCAGTGATTTTGCAATTTGAGGATCGTCATAACTTTCACCTGACCATACAAAAAGAAGTAGAGGGGCTTGGAGTCTGTCTGTATGGGGGATTTTTGGTCTTTACTGTTCAACACAATGTTAGAGTCATAGAATCAGTCAGGGTTGGAAAGGACCGCAAGGATCATCTAGTTCTAACCTCCCTGCCATGGGCAGGGACACCCTACCCTAGATCAGGCTGGCCAGAGCCAATCTAGGGTAGTTTGGTACCACTACAGTTACTGAGTCTTTCCTCTGTTAATAAAAATATGAGCCACACCTATTCATCTCTTAGCTCTTCAGAATTGCTTGAAGGTTTGTAGAAAGCCAATGGTATCCTGGCCTGTATCAGGAACAGTGTGGCCAGTAGGAGGAGGGAGGTTATTCTTCTCCTGTACTCAACACTGGTCAGGCCACCTTGAGTACTGTGTCCAGTTCTGGGCTCCTCAATTCAAGAGAGATGTTGAGGTGCTGGAACGTGTCCAGAGAAGGGCAACAAAGCTGGTGAGNTGCCATGGCCTAGTTGACTGGATAGGGCTGGGTGCTAGGTTGGACTGGATGATCTTGGAGGTCTCTTCCAACCTGGTTGATTCTATTCTATTCTATTCTATTCTATTCTATTCTATTCTATTCTACTCTATTCTATTCTAAAAAACTTGTTTCTTCCATCTGTCCTTCCTTTTCCTAGCTACTGAGTATGCAGCTGATATTAACCTATGATTTCTTTCCCAGATCTTCCTGGGCTCTAGCAGAAAATATTTTAGGGAATCTTTAATACATGGGTCATTTTTGGAGGACAGCACTTTGACATGCTAAGAAGGCAGTTGATTGAACAGGGCTGGGTGCTAGGTTGGACTGGATGATGAGGAGGTCTCTTCCAACCTGGTTGATTCTATGATTCTATGATTCTAATGAACTATGTGTTTCTGGTATCAGTGTTTTATAAATCATTATCAAGGAATAAACTGAATGTTATTACATACTCTTTTCTGCTTTGCTTTTTATCTTCCAGGATTTCCTCCACCAATAACAGGCATATGAGTCACCCAAAAATCTAAGAACTGATAAAACTGATTCTGTGATTCTATATACATCTATATGCACATAGATATACAGATCAGTTTGTATCTGTGGCTAGGCTACCTCATATGGTATTAATATTAGTTCATGTTATGTTAAATTAATTTTGATAAAACTATGTCAGAATTTTCTTACATCACCACAAGGGTAACTTTACATGACAAGGGAAGAACATAAGAAAAATATCTACCTGTGACTTGATAATAGTTAGGGTAGACAGATCTGACATAAAATTTAGCAGACAGCTGTCAGGTTTGGATCATACAAGACTATTTCTCTACTCTGTGCTTGCCTATGGCATGTAAGACTGGATAGCCATGCTTTAGGGGAATTCTTTTGTAAGTGCATAATATAAGCATCCTTTGTGAGCAGCAAAGCCTTAGAAATCAAGGTCACAACTTTCAAAGCAAGCTGCTTCTGCAACAAGTGAACCCAGCCTTTATGCTCTTATTAATTGGAAGACTGCAGTGTTCTTTCAGACTAGATGTTGAAGAGTAATCACCATTAGGCATACAAATAGGCAATGAGGTGGTCAGGGTTACAAACTAGGTCAGACACTTGCACTACAATGTAAAAGTCATTTTGTTCCAACCCTCTTGCCAAGCTCTGGAAATTCCCAAATGATAGCAGTCTGGGGTCAACTTCTCTCTTTAATGGAAGGTCTTATGACTTTTTGTACCTTGTATAAATGCCACAATGTCATCAGCAGAGGTAGAGTATTTTAGTATTATTATTGCTGTATATTTTTGGGGTTGTTTTTTGCTCAGGCCTTGAGCAGCCTGCTCTAATGGGAGGTGTCCCTGCCTATGGCAGGGGGTTAGAGCTATCCTTGAGGTCCCTTCCAACCTAAATCATTCTATGATTCTATGATTCTATGGTTGGCATCCTTCACCCTTCCCCTTCATCATTCCTATGGCAAAATCCCAGTTTGGCTATTATCAACAAGATGGGAACTGACTCGGCTCTGTTGAGCTTATAGAAAGGGAAAGGTGTGACTCTTCCATGTTCCACAGACATTTTGAGCTACAACAGTTGTATGCACTGTTTTGTGCATACAAAATATTCTCACTACTTGCTATAGTTTCTTAACCCTGGTGCAGTATTTCTGCTACATATTAAGCACAGGAGAAGAAGGAAAATATGCAGATTGACCTATAGAGGTTCTAAGATTCTTGTGAAATTGCAAAGCTGTGAAATGCAGCTCCAAAATACAGTATTTTCTCAAGCAAAAAGGCCAAATTACTGTTAGTCTTCAATTTGCATTTCTTGTTAATGTTAATGGTTTCTAAATATTGCTCTTGCTGGAGTATTTTAGTATTATTAAAAAAAAAATCCACAGACATAATTCTTTTGGGTTCAACTTGGTCTAACCTTGACCTGCATATGTACACATATGTGTATGCTAAGGAAATTTGACTTTTTAAATTATTTAGTTCTTTGTCACCATCATCTTCATTGTATAAGCTCAGGAAGTGTTGTAGTTATTGCTTCCTTTTGTGTTGTATCTCTCCTTGGCATGTTTAATGGGAAATGACCAGAATAGCCTGAACATGAGCCAGCAGCATGCCCAGGTGGCCAAGAGAACCAATGGCATCCTGGCCTGCATCAGGAATGGTGTGGCCAGCAGGAGCAGGGAGGTCATTCTGCCCCTGTACTCTGCACTGGTTAGACCACACCTCGAGTACTGTGTCCAGTTCTGGGCCCCCCAGTTTAAGAGAGACATTGAGATGCTTGAACGTGTCCAGAGAAGGGCAACGAGGCTGGTGAGAGGCCTCGAGCACAGCCCTACGAGGAGAGGCTGAGGGAGCTGGGATTGTTTAGCCTGGAGAAGAGGAGGCTCAGAGGTGACCTTATTGCTGTCTACAGCTACCTGAGGGGTGGTTGTGGCCAGGAGGAGGTTGCTCTCTTCTCTCAGGCAGCCAGCACCAGAACAAGAGGACACAGCCTCAAGCTGTGCCAGGGGAAATTTAGGCTTGAGGTGAGGAGAAAGTTCTTCCCTGAGAGAGTCATTGGCTACTGGAATGGGCTGCCCAGGGAGGTGGTGGAGTCGCCGTCCCTGGAGCTGTTCAAGGCAGGATTGGACATGGCACTTGGTGCCATGGTCTAGCCTTGAGCTCTGTGGTAAAGGGTTGGACTTGATGATCTGTGAGGTCTCTTCCAACCTTGGTGATACTGTGATACTGTGATAATTCCCTTTCTCAACCAAAGCCATCAAATGGCAAATGTTCAGAAGGGTAATAAGACAGATTCACCTTCCTGTTGGGTTCTTTACGAACACTGCAGGGTCTAATTTCTTCTGTTCCCTTTTTAACCTTCTCTTGCACACTGTTACTGTTACACTCATGTTCTTGCTTTCAGGTCTGTATCAAAGTGGCCTGCTAAATGGATGAGTAGAAAGCTGTGGACTTGTTAAAGTTGATGACACAGTGTCCCACATCATTCTCCTAGAGAAACTTGCTGCTCATGGCTTGGATGGATTGATGCTTCACTGGGTAATAAAGCAGGTGGGCCAGAAGAGCAGTAGTGAGTGGAATTAAATCTGAGTGGCAGTCAGTCATTAGTGGTGTTCCACAGGGCTTAGTACTGGGGTCAATTCTCTTGAGCATATTTATTGATGATCTGGCCAAGGGAATTGAGTGCACCATTGGTAAGTTTGCAGATGACACTAAGTGGGGTAAGAGTGCTGATCTGCTTAAGGGCTTTGCAAAGGACAGCTAGATAAACGGGCTGAGGTCAACTGTATGAAGTTTAACAAGACAAAGAGCTGGGTCTTGCACTTGGGTCACATAATCTCATGCAACCCTACAGGATTGGGGCAGAGTGGCTGGAAAGTTGTCTGGCAGAAAAGGCATCGGGGGTGACGGTTTACAGCCATCTGAAGATGAGTCAACAGTGTTCTCAGTGGCCAAGAATGCCAGTATCATCCTGGCTTGTATCAGCAAGTATGTCCAACTGGAGTAGGGAAGTGATGGTGTCCCTGTACTTGGCACTGGTGAGGACACACTTCAAATACTGTGTTCAGTTTTGGGCCTCTCACTACAAGAAGGACATTGAAGTGATGGTATGTGTCCAGTGAAAGCCAATAGAGATGATGAAGTGTCTAGAGAACAAGTCTTGTAAGGGGCAGCTGAGGGAACTAGTATTGTTCAGTCTGGAGAAGAGAGGGCTGAGGGGAAAACTCATTGCTCTCTACAACCACCTGAGAGGAGGTTGTAGAGAGGTAGATATTGGGCTGTATCAAGTGACTGGAGAAGATGAAATGGCCTCAAGTTTTGCCAAGGGAGGTTGAGATTGGATATTAAGAAAAATGTCTTTACTGAAAGAGTGTCCAATCGTTTGAACAGTCTGCCCACTGAGGTAGTAGAATTACCATCCCTGGAGGTCTTCTAGAAAGAAACAGACCTGGTACTTCAGGTTGCATGTTCATGGTGGTTTTCAGTTGACAGTTAGACTTGATCTTAGAGGTCTTTTCCAACCAAAACAGTTCTATGATTCTTTCGTTGGCTTCTCTGCTTCCCCGTTCTGTGGGATCGAAACAGTTATGATGCTGTATTTGGGGACCTTTTATTCTTCATGTAATATTTGAAAATGTACTAATGAAACATGCTGGCCTTTTTCTCAGTCAGCTGTATCCAAAATCAGTTGCAATAATGGAAATACCAAACTATATTCCAATAAGACTAGCTCAAATATTCACAGAAGCAGGGAATGTAATTAGAAAGCATCGCCTATAAAGACTGGTGATGATATTAAAAGTCATTCTCTCCCACTTTACTCTAGGTAGTGGTGGTAGTAAGTTGCAAAAGTAGTCCTGCTTGGTTTCTCTTCTTGGAAAAGTGAGACTTTAGATTACTTAAATAGTAAAATGATGCTCAAGGGAGGTTTTTTTATGTGTAAAATCAAGGTTTGAGGGGCAAATGTCTATGAAGTGTCAAGTAGTTCAAAGAGTAGATACCCAAGAAGCATTTTTTCATCTTTTACTCTCTAGTTTTAGCTTAAGAGGTAGCAGGAATTCTCATTCCTACCTGAAAAATTCTATTAAATGAAAGGAAAAAAAAAAACAAACAGAAAATAACCAGAAAATTTTTGATGGAATCCAACTGGGAAAATTTAGTCCAAGATTCTGTATTAAAGAACTTACAAAATAAAGAGTAGTTGTGCTAGTCTGAGCCTAGCTGGGCTGTTTCCTTTTCACAACAAAGAGGAGTTTTTCATTTGGGTTTGGGGTTGTGGGGTTCTGGGGGGTTTATGTGGTTTTGTGTATGTCTGTGTGTGTGGTTTTTGCATCATATAATTTATTTAGTATGGGAAAAATGGAAAGGACAAAGTTTCAAAAAGGAAGGAGCAAATATTTTAGAGAAAAGGTCCTTTAAACAACAGATCAAGAAAAGCTAGCAGCATGCAGTTATCCCATTCATATGTTGGAGGTTTAAGAGCCACTTAGTTTGTCAAGTTGGGTTTAGATTTGCTAAAACAACATCAACAGAAGTGCCACTAGCATACTTTGATCAAATGGGATAATATATACAGGCTTTCCTCAAAACCCAGCTCCTTTATCTTGGACCATTAGCCACTTACATTCATTGATATGATTATATCATCTTGTTACAACAGTTGGAGATTTTCTTTTGCTTGTAAATGTAATTTCAGTGCTGTGATTCCCAGGTATTCACCATGCTTGTGTTAGGCAGCGCATGCACAGCAGATGGTGGGAAAGACTAAGGATGTATTTGTTCCAGTAGTGTGAGAAAGAGACAAAGAAATCCCAGGTGCCACTGTCACTGAGTATTAATCTGGGGATGGAAAGCAAAGAACAGAATGGTAAGTGTTTACCTGTACCCTGAATAGTGTATCTTCCTACAAGAGGTGTAACGGCAACATCATAGAATCATAGAATCAACCAGGTCAGAAGAGACCTCCAACATCATCCAGTCCAACCTAGCACAGAACTCTAGCCAATCAACCAGACCATGGTCTCATCCAGACTCTTTTTCAACACCTTCAGGAACGGTGACTCCACCACCTCCCTGGGCAGCCCATTCCAATGCCAATCACTCTCTCTGCCAAGAACTTCCTCCTAACATCCAGCCTAGACCTCCTCCAGCATAACTTGAGGCTCTGTCCCCTTGTTCTATTGCTGTTTGCCTGGGAGGAGAGACTAACCCCTACCTGGCTACAGCCTCCCTTCAGGTATTGATAGACAGCAATGAGGTCACCCCTGAGCCTCCTCTTCTCCAGGCTAAACACTCTCAGCTCCCTCAGCCTCTCCTCACAGGGCTGTGCTCCAGGCCCCTCGCCAGCCTTGGTGCCCTTCTCTGGACACGTTCCAGCACCTCAACATCTCTCTTGAATTGAGGAGCTCAGAACTGGACATAGTACTCCAGGTGTGGCCTGACCAGTGCTGAGTACAGGGGAAGAGTAACCTCCCTCGTCCTGCTGGCCACACTGTTCCTGATACAGGCCAGGATGTCATTGACTCTCTTGGCCACCTGGGCACACTGCTGCCTCATGTTCAGCTACTATCTACCAGTATCCCCAGAAATTCTCAGCAAGATCATCCCTTTAACAGTAGCTTCCCTTTAACAGGGCTCTTACTTCCATCTTGTCTTGTTGATATTGTCCTGAGATTCTTGATTTTTCTTTTTCTGTATAGATAAATATTTAATATTAGGATGAATTTGGAAAAAAGAGTTCCTGCTAGAAGATTAAAATGTTGATAGTTGCCAGGTTCCAGTGTTTTAATGGCATTGTCCCAACAGCAGGCTATGGTGTTTCCCCAATGTATTCTTTGATGGTGAAGAGTGTATAAGGGAAAACAATTTCTGGATGCTCTTTAATTAGAATGACTGATGTTTTCACTGAGGCTTGCAGACAGTACTGACACTTCAGTCTTCATTTCTGAGGCAATAGCTCAGTGACAATTGACAGAGAAACAACTTCTGCAATACTGAGGAGTAATATATTTCTCTACTTTGGATATTTCTGGGAGCCTTACAGCTCTATCTCAAGGTCACAAAGTCCAAGTTCTGTTGCAGCAAATACAGAATTGTCTTCCAGAGCTTAAAGCTCTGCATGAAAAACAAGCCAGTGTCCCATTTCAGTAAAACTTTCTGAACTGCCAGACCTGTCACACAGAGGGACTGGTGTGCTTCAGTCTCTTCCATTCCCCAAGCATAATTCCTCGCTCCTGAAAGCTAAGACTGTTTTACACTCTCTCATCACAGGATACAGCTGCTTGGCTTCGTTCTGTTCTTCTACTTTCCCAAAGTTTCTACAGTATCTCTTCAAACACAATCTCCTGCAACTTACTTTCTAGCTTTTTCTCCCTTCCACCACACAGTTTCAAATCACAAAGCTTCTGTTTTTCCTACTTTCCTTCCACACATACCTGCTTCTGGAAATGTGGGCTGCAACACTGTGCCTTCCAACAAAGGCTTCAACTTTGCACATAGTTACACTTCCTCTTTCACAACACATGGAGTTTGTTCCTGCATCAGAGCAGGAGCCTAGGGAATGGATGAGCAAGTTAGGGACCAGATGGGTTATGGGGCATATTGTGAAACCTGCAGGTCTAAGTAGATCTAGAAGAGCAGGAGCTTCCATCTGAACAGTGTGATACCCTGGATCTGTGGCTGGTTTGCAGTCTGGAGTAAACTGTGTCTGAAACAAACTCCTGTAACTGCAGTTCCTCTTGCTGGATAGTTCTCAACAACCTATCTGGAGTGATTGTCAGTATCTTTAAAGCTTATGGCTGAAATTAAACATGATTTATGGATAAATAATAGCTGAAGAAAACTTAAGGAAAATAATTTGTCCTGAATCTGCTCAATAGTCCAAGAATGGGAAAAGTGGTTTGATTTTTCCCCTAGGAAGTAGAGCATTATGTTTCATCATTCTCAGATGAAATGTTTTCTTGCTTAGTTTTGAATCAACAGACATGTATCATCTGAATCATGCTTTTAATTGGCATTAATTATTATTTTCTGAAAGAACACAGAGATATTATCTCTTTTATTTTATCTGAGAATAAGTCTTCATTCATTTTAAGTCTATTAGGAATGTCCTTAAGTTGCATGAGTCTACTGTGATATAGCACTGAAGCCTTTGTTATTCTCATCTACCATATACTTATTTATTCTTCTAGAAATAGTGGGAGGTGTCCCTGCGTATGGCAGGGGGTTGGAGCTGGATGATTGTCAAGAGAAGGGCAAGGAGGCTGGTGAGAAGCCTCAAGCACAAGCCCTATGAGGAGAGGCTGAGGGAGCTGGGATTGTTTAGCCTGGAGAAGAGGAGGCTCAGGGGTGACCTTATTGCTGTCTACAACTACCTGAGGGGTGGTTGTAGTCAGGAGGAGGTTGCTGTCTTCTCTCAGGAGGCCAGCACCAGAACAAGAGGACACAGCCTCAAGCTGTGCCAGGGGAAATTTAGGCTTGAGGTGAGGAGAAAGTTCTTCACTGAGAGAGTCATTGGCTACTGGAATGGGCTGCCCAGGGAGGTGGTGGAGTCATCGTCCCTGGAGCTGTTCAAGGCAGGATTGGACGTGGCACTTGGTGCCATGGTCTAGCCTTGAGCTCTGTGGTAATGGGTTGGACTTGATGGCCTATGATGTCTCTTCCAACCTTGGTAATACTGTGATACTCTGATGATCCTTGAGGTCCCTTCCAACCTAAACCATTCTATGATTCTAAATCACTGAATCGTGGAACAGTAGGGATTGAGGGAACCTGTGAAGACTATCTAGTCCAACTCTTTGGCTAAAGCAAGTTTACCAACATGAGGTTGCACAGAAACACATGTAGGAGTGTTTTGAGTATCTTCAGAGAAGAAGATGCCTCAACATCTCTGTTGATGCCTCCTCTTTCTCCAGGCTAAACAACCCCAGCTCCCTCTGTCAGTTATTTTTCTTATCAATTCTGCCAAGGAAAGGTTAATCTTTGTGCAATAAGCATACTACTTAACTCTTTTTGGCCAGGAAATCTACAGAGTTAGGATTTAGGTTAACAATATACGTGAGAGTAACCTTCAGATGCTGGGCAGCATTTAATCTTGCTAGTGTACTGAAGCACCTCTTATTCTGAAGAGACAATTTTATATCCCCCATATATTCTGCAGATATAGAAGGGAAGCCAAGAGCCTGTTTATCTTTTCTGAAGCCTGATTTCAATAGAATTGTTTGGTTTAATAGAAAAATTATCCTAAATCTGAGATAATTCCTCAGAAAGAAAGAAATGAGGTGTCTCTTTAACTGTTTAAAACACTGGTATGTGCCATAGAAATAATATTACCTGGATCTGGCATACACTTAAGCACCTGGCAAAGGCAGTTGTTGGCAGCAGAGGAGAATTGGTGCTGCACCGCTCAGGGAGAGACACGAGTCATGGAATGGGCTGAGTTGGTAGGGACTTTAAAAGCCACTTAGTTCCAACTCCCTCCCATGGGCAGGGACACCTTCCTCTAGAACAGCTTACTCAAGGCCTCATCCAACCTAGTCTTAGGTGCTTCCAGGGATGAGACATTCACAACTTCTCTGGGCAGCCCATTCCAGTGCCTCATCACCCACACAGAACTTCTTCCTAATATCCAATCTAAGTCTCCCCTGGATCATCTTTTGTCCACTTAGGTCCAGTGTACTCCAAATCAGTCTAATGACTCAGAATGGCTACCAGTCTGTTTTCTCCAGATATAGTGAATATGACCATGTACTGAAAGGTCTTGCTAAAAAGTATGCACACAGGAGAATAGAACTAAGGCTTCATCGGGAACCATGCATTTCAACATCTTGACTTTGTAAAACTTAAGAAGCCAAAGCACCATTCCTTCACAGAGATATGCCTTTAAAAGTGAGAAATATACGACATATTGAGGATAGATTTAAACTAGTTTGAATATAGCAACTTGTTCAAAAGCGTGCAAAAGCTTAAGTTATTCAGCGCAGGCTTAAAGCTTGTTCTGCTTAACTTCATTGTCAATGTTAGGTATAAAAACGGCTTTTAAAAGAAGTGCAGGCTGAAGCTGAGATGTCATGTCATGGAAGAGCCACACCAAAAGCAGATGTGAATAAAAGTGGCTTCAAGGTGCCTTTGTGTTTTTCTACTCTGACAGATATCTGGGCACTGACTCAGAATCATAGAATCAGTCAGGGTTGGAAGGGACCACAAGGATCATCTAGTTCCAACCCCCCTGCCTTGGGCAGGGACACCCTACCATAAATCAGGCTGGCCAGAGCCTCATCCAGCCTGGCCTTAAACACCTAACTCTGCTCCTGTTATAACTAAGAGTTGTCTCAGGGACAATGACGAAGGATGAAGGATGCAACAGGGGATGAAGTAGAATGGTTCAAGAAAAATTTAGTCCTAAAGTAATATAGCTACTAGGAAGCACAAATAAACAGGTAACATATTTAAAGCTCTTCCAGCTCCAAAGTCTTCTAAATTACAGTCCGAAGAATGTGGTCTATAAATGGCAATGAGGAACCAGCTTCCAGTGCTACTTATACAGAAATTGACAAGGAATGTGTCAATCTCCCCAGGTCTTACCACTTCCAATTGCATTTAAATTCAGATTTTTTTTGGATGCTTCTGGGAGAAACTGTCATTAACAAAGTTTAGACTACATTAGGCATGGCAGGGAGCAATTGATCTTTTTATACAGGCTTGATTATATTCCTGTTAGGCAGTTCTTCTTCGTGCTGAAGCTTTTTTTAATCCAGAAATGCCTACTGTCATAACAGAGTGTTTGAACTGGTATGCTCTGAATCCTGCAATAGCAAAAAGTAATTCACTAGTGTGAGGAGACTTTGAAGTTTTCTAAGGGCTCTTCTGCATTTATAACCACCTATCTAGATACATGTATAGAGAAGTAGCACTGAATTGTATTCTTATGCTTCATCTAGTTATTAATTTAATACCCAAGACTTTTCAAAGTCATCTAGTCACTTATGCAATCCTGCATTCAGGGAGAAAAAGTATGGACAAGAGCGATATGCCAAAATCCCAAAGGGCACATGACAGTTGCTTTAAAATATGCCATGATTAAATTTGTGTCTTATGCTGTTTGCAGAGACACTTCACATGACTGGAATTGGTTTATTTGATTGATTTTTTAAAAAGTTATTATTTTTTATATATTATTTTTTAGGAACAGGAGAAAATATTAAAGCCAAATTATGACAATGTGAGATACTGTAGGTTAATTGCCCTTTGAGTGATTTGTGATGTTTTCAGTACCTAAGACAGAGGTGCTGTGATAATGCAATTGTTTTCAAATTAGTTTCACCTGTTTGTAGAAAATTTGAACTAGTAGAGAAGATATCATAGAATCAACCAGGTTGGAAGAGACCTCCAAGATCATCCAGTCCAACCCAGCACCCAGCCCTATCCAATCACAGAATCACAGAAAAGCCCTTCAAGCTCATTGAGTCCAATCATTAGTTTCACACTGACAAGTCCTTGACTAAACCAAATCCCTCAGCACAAAATCTAATCACTATGAATTGCTATGGTTGGAAAGGACCACCAGCATCATCCACTCTAACGTTCATCCCAGCAGCCTTTATCACCAGACCATAGCCTCAAGCACCACATCCACTCTCCTTTTAAACACCTCCAGGGATGGCAACTCCACCACCTCCCTGGGCAGCCTGTTCCGGTGCCTGACCACCTGCTCAGTAAAGAACTTCCTCCCAACATCCAACCTAACCCCCCCCTGACGCAACTTACGACCATTTCCTCTCGTCCTATCATTACCAATCTGGGAGAAGAGATCAGCTCCAGCCTCACTACAACCTCCTTTTAGGTAGCTAGAGAGGGCAGTAAGGTCCCGTCTCAGCCTTTTCTTCTCCAGACTAAACAACCCCAGTTGGTGATGTTTGTCACACCTCTCCCCAGCCTCACTGCCCTTCTCTGCACCCACTCCAGCACCTCAATGTCCCTCCTATACTGTGGTGATTAAAACTGGACACAGTACTCAAGGTGTGGCCTCATGAGTGCTGAATACAGGTGCATGATCACCTCCCTGCTCAGTCAACTGGACCATGGCACTGAGTGCCTCATCCAGTCTTTTCTTGAACACCTTCAGAGACAATAACTCCACACCTCCCTGGGCAGCCCATTCAGTTACTTTCCCCAGGCATGTTGCTGCTCCGAGTTTGTGATACGAAGTCGTTCTACAAGCCAGTCCTGACCTCTTTCTTGTGGTTGTGATGTAGAGACTATAAATATTGATGTAGTCTCCTACATGAATCAAGACAGATGACAAGGCTGATCATGAAATGATCTCTTAATAATAATAATAGTAATAATAATAATTAGTAATTTATTGCCTATCTCTTTCTTCTTAATTTCCATCACTTTCTCTTTCCATTCATATACACTTTCTAGGACATTTTCAGTTTCTTCTCTGCTCTCAAACTCATTTGAACTCAAGTAAATTATCTCTGGTTCCACCCATGGAATATGAAATAGGGAGTTTCCTAAACCTTTGAACTTCAGATCCTGGATTTATTTGGCACCATCTTGTCTACATCCATAATTTTACCCAAGCCCCTTATTTATGGCATGATCACTTCTTTGAAGACATATTGTATATATGGAATTCAAATGGTTATCAAAAATGGCTTGTCTGCTGATGCATCAAGGCACTTGCAGCTGCAAATGCTGTCCTTCCATTATTCATCTGGACATCAAGGCAGAGATGCAACATACCGATGGGCACATGATAGGTCAATTGACTTGTCCATGGACGCTATCACCCAAGCCATCACACCAAAGAAGAACATTGCAATGTCTCTGATAAAAATGTTTGCTAGTGGTAGGTGCCCTTTGAGTGCGTCTAGGACAAGCATTCCTCCTTCTTGATAATAGCACACCTGGTCACCTATTCCAAACAACATTCAGCCAATCTTTCATTAAGTCTTTAGACATCCATCCTGATTTTGACACCTAACAATTATTCCAGTAGGCAGCTGTTCCTTCGGCATTGTTTTATGCTTCAGAATCACATATGGTAGCAATTTCATACCATCTGCTAACACTGCCAACAGAACCGTAATGTGTATTTTTTCATTCCCCAAAGTTTTTTATGATGACAAATTTTGTGCCTTTTGCTTCAATGGTGTAATTGGGTGGTGTGTCAAAATAAACTGGAGTGTCATCGGCATTACCCATTTGGCTCAGTAAGTAATTGCGTTCTCTGCATAATCCAATCGTAGGCTGCTGGAAAGCAGTGATTTTTCTAGTGAAGTCAGAAAGTAGGTGTGAGTATAACGAAGTTCCTCACTATAGGCAAAATCCATTTTGCCACATCGTCTTTACGCATTGACTATTACTTGCTTCAGATTCTCTCTATGGAGTGTTTTGTGCTTGATCTTTCAGTTTAATGATTTCCTGTATAATGGAGTTTCTCTCTTTTCTTGGAGCACACAGAAATTCATAGAATCGTAGAATCAGTCAGGGTTGGAAAAGACCACAAGGAGTATCTAGTTCCAACCCCTCTGCCATGGACAGGGACACTCTACCCTAGAGCAGCCTGGCCACAGCCTCAGCCAGCCTGGCTTTAAACACCTCCAGCAATGGGGCCTCAACCATCTCACTGGGCAGCCCAGTCCAGGCTCTCACCACTCTCATGCTCAACAACTTCCTCCTCATGTCCACACTGAATCTCCCCACTCCAGCTTTGCTCCATTTCCCCTAGTCCTGTCACTCCCTGATAGCCTAAAAAGTCCTTCTCCAGCTTTTTTGTAGTCCCCCTTCAGATACTGGAAGGCCACAAGAAGGTCACCTGGGAGCCTCCTCTTCTCCAGACTGAACAGCCCCAACTCTTCAGTCTGTCCTCATAGCAGAGCTGCTCCAGCCCTCTGAGCATCCTCGTGGCCCTTCTCTCCAGCACGTCCACATCCTTCTTGTAATAGGGGCTCCAGAACTGGATGCAGTACTCCAGGTGAAGTCTCAGCAGAGCAGAGTAGAGGAGGAGAATCACCTCCCTTGACCTGCTGGCCACACTTCTCTTAATGCAGCCCAAGGTCTGGTTGACTTTCTGAGCTGCAAGTGCACACTGCTGGCTCATGTTGAGCCTCTCATGTTATTCTTCTGTAACTTTTTCTTCTCATGTTATTTGTTTATAACTTTTCTACTTTGTGAGTTTTCTCTTTTGGGTGGCCTTGCACACATTATAAAGCTACATACATACACTTTGTGTGTTCTTCCAGCACCACAAATCTGGGTTTTGGTGTTTTTTTCCCACGAGAGGTACCACCAATCTTAAAACATGCTTTGTACATTTTTTGGTACCTTCTCCACTGCATGTGTTTTCCCCATCTCCAGACAATCTGCCATTTCACACATCTCTTGTAAGATTCAAGGAGACCTATAAAACTGTGAAAGATCACTGTGGAGCTTTATGAATTACAGTGCACCACACAACATCACAAATCACTGAGAAGAACAGCTTATATGTTAGCATCAGGGTGGGCTTTTTTATTAAACTCAGAGCTGCTTTGGGCCTCCCACAATGCACACTGACTTTACTGAGGCTCTGGCCAGTCTGATCTAGGGTAGAGTGTCTCTGCCCGTGGCAGGGAGGTTGGAACTAGATGATCCTTGTGGTCCCTTCCAACCCTGACTGATTCTATGATTCTATGTTCTCTCTGTTTTCCTCCTCTCCCTTAGGAATCACAACATCTTTTAGAAGATTAAATGTCTCCTGAAATTCTGTTCTGTTAGTGTTCTCTCTCCTAATCAGAAAACATTTCATCTAGCTTAGAAGTATCACAGTATCACAGTATCACCAAGGTTGGAAGAGACCTCATAGATCATCAAGTCCAAGCCGTTACCACAGAGCTCAAGGCTAGACCATGGCACCAAGTGCCACGTCCAATCCTGCCTTGAACAGCTCCAGGGACGGTGACTCCACCACCTCCCTGGGCAGCCCATTCCAGTAGCCAATGACTCTCTCAGTGAAGAACTTTCTCCTTACCTCAAGCCTTAATTACCACAGGTGAGTAGCCATTAACAGTTTCCATTGTAAACAGGAGAGTAACATAGTGAGAACATTGTTTTGAAACAATCACTAAAGCACACTTTCAAATTAGTCAGCATTAGGATTTCAGAATCAAGTGTGAAATCATGACCAAAACATTCATATTCAGTTCTGATAACACATAGCTTCATCACTGTTGTGACCCAGTCCTCACCTCACCAACCCNACACATAGCTTCATCACTGTTGTGACCCAGTCAGTGATCATCAGGATTTGGAGAGAGTGGCTGTGCTAAGGTTCAGATAATTCCCTTGGAGTAAATAAAGGTGAAATGATGCCAAGCGGCCAACAAACTGGGTTTATTAGATTGAACCAGAAAAGAGGGAAATTGAGAGGGAAAAGCAGCAGGAAAAATAAATTTCAGAGAAATGGGATATCATAATTTCCCTGGCTTGAAAATCATGGCATTGTCACAGGAGCAGTTCCAAGTTTCTTGGTGGCAGTGGCCTTGTGATGATGATGATGATCCTTGTGGTCCCTTCCAACCTTGACTGATTCTATGATTCTACTTTCATTAGCTGTAAAGGAAGATGAACCAATTTTACAACTGTTTGGAGGGGAGGGAAAAATGTCTTTTTTTTTTTTTTTTTTGGTTAACTTGAATTTAGCTTTTCTATTTTAGGCATTTATTGCAGGCTGTCTTTATAATGAAATGCCTTCCACTTTCTTCTGTGCTAGGTAACTAAAAAAAGTGAAGAAGTTTTCCCCTATCTGCCTGTCTCCACTGTATGAGTGTAAATGAATACTTATCTATATTAAATGCCAAACATTTTAGGCTGTTGAAGTTAGAAAGAATGGGGACACATGGTTGAGGGGTGCTGAAAGTGTGAACAGATTTAGAATGATATATGGTAAGGTTTGTCCAGGTAGCTGAAGTTCTATATTCTCAATGGAGATACATGAAACTGCAGTGCCTCCTACCTTGTGACTGATCCTGGCTACAAGCAAATTGACCTGCAGGTCTATGAAAGTCCCAAATTTGGGTGGATTGAGAGCTTCTTAGGTTGCTATGTCACGAAGGAGGTTAACAGAAGCCGCGGAGGTGGGATTGTGTTACTCAACAGACGACTAAATATGAGTTAGCTGCAAGTAGTACACTTTATTGAGGCAATACAGCAGATTATATGCTAACTTGGAAGAGGTGTCCATAGCTAGCTTAGTTTAAGATTGGTACATGTGGAAAGTACAGATTGGCTTAAGCTCATGTGTGAGGTACAGATAGGTTAACTTATATAAACAACCTGTAGAGTCAGCCCCTTGCAGCTGGCTGACTCTGCCCCCTGCAGTTGCATGTGGGGGCTGCCATCCACCGCCTGGTTTCCTGCCTCCGAGATGGATTCAAGAACACTCTGCAGTATGGGTTTGCTTATTGCTGATCAGTTCATGTCCTGTTAGCAAGAAATCTGTCCACAAGAAGCGTTATTCCATGTACACTGCTATGCATGAAAGAATGGAGAAGAATGAGGAACTAATATCAAAGATGTCAGCTCAATATTTGAATTGGCATATGGCACAAGACGTGCAAAATTATTGATAGGTCACTTTAAATGTAGTTATTTGCTTCCAAGCCTTTTGGAATCAAGAGCCATTGTGTGACAGAAGAATAGGATGCAGTTGTTAGCATGATTTAATGATGCCACTTCAGGAAAGGAATGTTTCTGAGCTCATACCGGGTTAAAAATCAACTAACCACTTGCCTCTTGGAGAGGCTGAATATTTCAGATCTCTGCCAATATCCTGAAACCTTTCTTTGGAAAAGCAATAACAACAAAACAAAACACAAAACACAAACAAAACCAAACAAAACAAAAACCCCCAAAAAACCTAACTGGCCAAGTGAACAAAGAAGCACCCCAAAACGAACCACAGTCTGGCGCATCACCTTTGATTAGTTGCCAGCTCTTGATTTAAGGCCTTGTGTAAACTCCCTCAGACAGTGAGGAAGAATCAGCACCTGCCATTCTGATTGGCATTGCAATAGGTGGCAGGAAAATCCAGCTATCATCAGGAAGGTAGCATGCCAAGAACTCAGCTGTGCAGATAGATGGTAAGGCTGGATCCCAGGTCTGCAACCATTTCTGTGTGCAGACCTCTCTGTCTCTGCATAAGTGAAAAGGAATTTACCTTCCAAGATTGGTTATTCTGTAGGTATTTCTGAAATGCATCTTCTGATGATTGACTATTTGAGTCAGAGAGCTTCCAGGTTTGTTTATGTGGTTGGGTTTGGGGTTTTTTTTTTTGGTGGGGTTTGTTGTTGTTGGTCTGTTTTTGTTTCCTCTCCAAACTGGTAAAACGTCCTCCAGCTACTTTTGATTTGTACTTACAGCCACCTGGTCTGAGACTGAGGCTTTCAGAAAAAAATAATATAAAATAAAAAATAATAATTAAAAAAAAGACACAGAAACAACCAACAAACCAACCAAAAAACCCAGGAAATGCAATTTAGCAATGTTAGAATGGAATTCTTCCTGGTTTTGGCTAATTGACATTTGTGTGTATTTTCCTCTTTTATGTGTTCAGACCTAAGTCAAATGGATATTGTCAGAAGCAGAGGCTTTAATAAGTTTTGGGAGATTTATTTGAAAAGTATTTGATAAGATCCCTGCAGCAGTGGCAAATCTACCTGGGGGTACTGGTAGATAGTAGCTGAATGTGAGCCAGCAGTGTGCCCAGGTGGCCAAGAGAGCCAATGGCATCCTGGCCTGGATCAAGAACAGTGTGGCCAGTAGAACAAGGGAGGTCATTCTGCCCCTGTACTCAGCACTGGTCAGGCCACACCTTGAGTGCTGTGTCCAGTTCTGGGCTCCTCAACTCAAGAGAGATGTCGAGGTACTGGAATGTGTCCACAGAAGGGCACCAAGACTGATGAGAAGCCTTGAACACAGCCCTGTGAGGAGACGCTGAGGGAGCTGGGGGTGTTTAGCCTGGAGAAGAGGAGGCTCAGGGCAGACCTCATTGTTGTCTACAACTACCTGAAGGGAGCCTGTAGCCAGGTGGAGGTTGGTCTCTTCTGCCAGGCAACCAGCAACAGAACAAGGGGACACAGTCTCAAGTTGTGCTGGGGGAGGCATAGGCTGAACATTAGGAGGAAGTTGTTGGCAGAGAGAGTGATTGGCATTGGAATGGGCTGCCCAGGGAGGTGGTGGAGTCACCGTCCCTGGGGGTGTTCAGGAAAAGACTGGATGAGGCACTTAGTGCCATGGTCTAGTTGTTTGGCTAGGGCTGGGTTGTGGATGGATTTCTTGTTGACAGAGGACATGATTTGATAAATATGAGCAACGCATGTTGCAAAGAGTGTCCTTGAGGCCATCTCAGAGGCAAGAACTCAGGCGATGAAACAAACTCCCATGTCCAGCTGCAAGGGGGCAGGATCTGCTGGGTGCAGGAGGCTGACCCATAAATGTTTTCGTTAAACCTTACCCTATCTCTGTTTTACACACAGCCTTAAGCCTATCTGTGTCTTCCAGATGTACCAATCTTACCTGAGCTAGCTGAATACACCTCTTCCAAGTTAGCATAAAAGACACTGTATCACCGCAATAAAGTGAGCACGACTTTAACCACATTGGTATGGCATTGTGACTCTGGCTGCCTTCCCACCAACACTGGGTAATAGATTGGACTGGATGATGTTAGAGGTCTCTTCCAACCTGGGTGATTCTATGATTTTATTCTATGAGTTCTGCTTGTGTAAAACATAATTCATCTTCAGCCAGACTGTTGGTAATGCACTCATGTCCACCAGGATTTTGGAAGGATGACAGTCTCTAGTTGCTGCTCTGGACCTTAAATCTCCAACCTCAAGAAGAAATGAAAATCTTCCATTTGCATTCTCCATTTCTAAAAGGAATAGGATTGTGGGAAGGAGGCCTGGAAATATGAGAAAGAAATGATTAGGTAACAGAGCCATGGTTTGAAGGAAGTTTGAGGGAGTAATTTGGGATTGAAATGTTAGAGTCTCCACTGCCTTTTTCCTACACTCAGATCTTTTACTTTTTTTTCTGAGTGAATGTATGGAAATGCTTGTCATGGGTTTGTGCCTGTAAATACATGCCAGAGTGTTTATTATTTTGACAGCAGTTAGTTTGCCCATTGAGCCTCCCAGCTCCTTTATTTATATACTTTGCCCACTGCAAAGGGATATCACTGGGAAGTACAGGTCTAATGTTTCTGTGGTGTAGAGAGAATAGAAAAGTAGTGTTAGGCCAGGGCTGATGTGTTGTTAAAATTCATAACTTCATTATGTGTGAGTCTACTAAATCTTTATTTTGAATTTTGATTTCAGAAAGAGGAAAAATGATGCTGAATTATTTTCCTTCTCCCCAGAAGCATTCTCATGCTTGCTGCCTGTTCTTTGTAAAGCTGCATACATAGTTAAGCACCTTTCACGTTTACAGATGCCTTTACATTTACAAATGCCTTTATCTTCAGGAGCATATTTGACACACTAGGCTAGCTTACTGTTTGAAAAGCCAGTGAATCATTCTCTGAATAGCTGAATACAGAGTGTTTGAAACAATCGATGACAACTTGCCAGGGCTTGGGCAGAATGCTCCTTGTTGTAAAAAAGAGCTGTAGAGCAGGCTGTGAAACTCTAGTGGTCATCTGATAGGAATTGAATGCAACCAATATGCAAGGAGCTAAGCAGATACTGGAAAGGCCTGGTGCTTGTAGCCATAGTGCTATTTATCTCCCTGCATTTGACTGAGCTTCTCGTGTTCTGTTTAGAAGTAAAAGGATTGCCGCTTTTGTGAGTCTTTATCTCTTAAGTATTCCAATATCTAGTAAAATAAGTTGAGTTTTTTTCTGGAAAGAGAACTATTTATATGAATGTGCTTTCACCTGAATTTGTGAAACACTAATCAAACCCTCCAAACATACAAAGTCCCTGAATCATGTGGTGGTAGGCAGGAATGAAGCTACCATTCTCTTCACTGCTTTACTTTTTTTTGTGGAGTCATAGAATCATAGAGTTATAGAATCATAGAATTAACCAGGTTGGAAGAGACCTCCAAGCTCATCCAGTCCAACCTAGCACCCAGCCCTAGCCAGTCAACTAGACAATGCCACTAAGTGCCTCATCCAGGCTTTTCTTAAACACCTCCAGAAACGACTCCACCACCTCCCTGGGCAGCCCATTCCACTGCCAATCACTCTCTCTGTGAAGAAGAAGCTGTGAAGCATCTATGAAGCTTCTTGCTGCAAAGCTGTTAACACCCTACAACTACTAGAAGAAAACAAAATTAGAAGCTAATGACTCAACTTCCCCTTTCTTCTTTATTCTCTTCATCCACATAAAAAACCTGTGTGGTATCTCTGAGTGTGAGATGTAGTAAGAGACTACAGATGATTACAGAGAGATAAACATTTTAGTATTGCTACAAAACCTTCTTTACTCAATTCACAGTGAAGCGAACCATTGCGTTACTGAACATTGGGTTACATGGCACAGTCTAAGCTTTCTGCATTCTAGATTTATCTACAAGACTTTGAAGAGGAAAATGAAAATATTTTCTCAAGCCCATCCAGTATAGATTTTGATGTGCATCCCTGATTGTTATGGAGGCAGGAATTAATTTGGCCGAGTCAGGAATTTATAAAAATAGAGTTATTTTATTTTCCCGAAAACCTGCCCCCAAAACTACATACAGAAGATAATTTATATTTAATTAGCAGGTTCTTTTTGGTTGTTTGAGAATATCTACACAATAGGATGCCACAGGTAAACTTGACTAATTTTAAGTCAGTAATTGGAAAAGGATTTGTGCTAATAAATATATATAGCGTTCCCCACTATCAAAATAGGCTGAGCCGTAGGCTACTCACCACAGCTGGCTTGAAAAGAAGGAAGATTCAAAGGTCTGTCCCGTGGTCTTTTCACCAACCTTCAGGGTCGTTAAGAAGCGATAAGCCACACAATAAGGACGCTTAAAGTGAAGTCCTTCAGGGCTTGTCTTCGGAGTGTCAAAGGCTCCGTGTAGAAGTTATCCAGGTGGGGGGAGAAGAACTCCAAGCAGGCACACCAAGGCGGGAACGCGATCCAAAGCAGGGGCGAACTCCACGGCAGGAGCACCCCAAGGCGGGAACCCCTTGGTATTTATACCTTTCTCAGACACAGAGCCGTTACCGCTGCCTAGGCGCGAAAAGCTCACAGCCAATCCTCAGCTGAGTGCAGCGCGGGCCCGGCACGGGGCACTCCTCGTGCCGTAAGGGTCCCCCTGCTCCCCCCTTCACGCCTGCAGGGCAGGGGTGGGAGAAACAGCTCTGTTCGCGCCTTTTTCCTCTCCCATTCAAACCACAGAGGAAGAGGAAATTTCTGGGGTACGCGGGACCTCCAGGACACTGATGAAATCTCATGTAAACTGTTTCTTTGAAAGCAACCCATTTTAGATGAGTGTCTTAAAGATTTAACCTTAAACAAGCCTTCAGATAATCTGTGTTATCATCATTTCTCTCTGGAATGGAATTACAGGAAGAGTAATAGACTTCTGGACACAGAAAAAGTGGTCTTTGATATTATCACATCTCCTCCTCTTTATTTTAATTGTGTATGCAGTTGTATATTCACTGTATGGATGTATTTACTGAGTGTAACTGTGCTAGAATGTAGTCTCACCTACTGTTCAAGTATTCAAAGTGCAATGACTATGAATAAAATTAGATGCCACTGCTAAAGGACTCTTCTGTAGTTCTGGAGCCCCCAGCACAAGGACATGGAACTGTTAGAGTGAGTCCAGAGGAAGGGAACAAAAATGCTCAGAGGGCTGCAGCAGTTCTTCTATGAGGACAGGCTACAAGAGTTAGGGCTCTGCAGCCTGGAGAAGACAAGGCTTTGAGGACAACTTATAGTGGCCTTCCAGTATCTGAAGGGAACCTACAGGAAAACTGGGGAGGGACTATTGACAAGGTCTTGTAGTGACAGGACAAGGGGGAATGGGTTTAAACTGACGAGGGGGGGGTTGAAACAAGATGTTAGGAAGAAGTTCTTTGCAGTGAGGATGGTGAGACACTGGCACAGGTTGCCCAGGGAGGTTGTGCCTGCTCCCTCTGTGGAGGTGTTCAAGGCCAGGTTGGATGAGGCCTTGAGCAACCTGTTGTAGTGGGAGGTGTCCCTGCCTATGGCGGGGGGGTTGGAACTGGATGATCCTTGAGGTCCCTTCCAACCTAAATCATTCCATGATATTATTTCTTTAGAGTCTGTCTAATTTCTGGTCACCTAGGAAATTATGGCAAAATGCAAGCAATGTGCAAATTCCGATTTTATTTCTCTGTTATCATAGTATCTAAAAATATGTAGTTACATCTTCTAGTTTATCCCTTACCACACAGTTTGATTTATAGACATTTAAGGGGAATTGGTCTACATCATGGTCGTAGAGGAGGAAGAATAAAATAGGTGTTCAAGAAAAGACAGGATGAGGCACTTAGTGCCATGGTCTAGTTGATTGGACAGGGCTGGGTGCTAGGTTGGACTGGATGATGTTAGAGGTCTCTTCCAACCTGCTTGATTCTATGATGCTAAGTAGATTTGGGTTTTTTTTTCCTGTTCTGGTGAATTTCCACCAGAGATCTTGGAAATTCTTTCATGGAAGCTATCTAAGTCTGCAATAAACAATGCACTTTTCTACCATGTAAAGGCTGAATTGTTTCAGAGGTACTCAGCTGCTGCGTCATCTTTATTTTCACACATCAAAGGTAGGCATATTGCAAGCAATTAATCATGGACTTGTTTATGGGTTTGGAGTAAACGCATTTTACACACCTTTTGTTGCTGAATTTAATTTAATTACAAATCATCTCTGTGTGTATCTGTCATTACCTTAGTGAACACAAAAAGGAAAGGATGAAAGAAAAAAAACAACAACAAAAAACCCAACAAAAACTCAACTGTTTGCTTCTGTGTTTCTGGTTATTTTTGAAACAGGAGTCATAAGGTAGGTTACTCATCACTGGCATTCCTAAAATGAATTAACTAATAAAAGTATTTGCAAACGTACTTGACTGCTAATATCAACATAAGTATGTTTTACATGAAAGCATTTAGTCAGTCATTAAAACTAATTCAGCCTCTTGTGATAGCTGTTTCACAGGCTGGAGCTGATTCAGAATAGACCAGCGTGGTGCTGGGTGCCATTGAGAACACCAGGTCAGAAATAAGTGGAACATCATGAAGGCCACGAAGGTGATCAGTGGGCCACAAAGATGCTCAGAGGGCTGGGGCAGCTCTGCTATGAGGACAGGCTGAGAGAGTTGGGGCTCTTCAGTCTGGAGAAGAGAAGGCTTTGAGGAGACTTTACAGTGGCCTTCCAGTATCTGAAGGGACCTACAGGAAGGCTGCAGAGGAACTATTGACAAGGTATTGTAATGAAAGGAAACGGGAGAATGGGTTAAGACTGGCAGAGGGGAGATTTAGACTGGATGTTAGGAAGAAGTTCTTTTCAGTGAGAGTGGTGAGACACTGGCACAGGTTACCCAGGGAGGTTGTGGAGCACAGAATCACCAAATGTGATCAAAGATTCAGGGCTTCTGCTCTCCACAACCTCCCTGGAGGTGTTTAAGGTCAGGTTGAATGAGGCCTTGAGTGATCTGTTCTAGTGGGAGGTATCCCTAACTATGGCAGGGAGTTGGAACTGGATGATCCTTGAGGTCCCTTCCAACTTAAACCATTCTATGCTTCTATGATTAGATGATTGTCCTTTTGAGATATGTACAAAAGAGAAAACAAGGGAAAATGTTGAGTACACTCTTTGTGAGCTACTTATCATTTTGCAGTGACAATGACTTTGAAGAATTACTGACACATCAGAGAGATGGATGATCACTGGATGAACTTTGAGGTCCTTTCCAACCTAAACCATCCTATGTCTGGTCTCTTCTCCCAGACAACCAGCAATAGAACAAGGGGATACGTTCTCAAGTTGTGCCAGGGGAAGTATAGGCTGGATGTTAGGAGGAAGTTGGCAGAGAGAGTGATTGGCATTGGAATGGGCTGCCCAGGGAGGTGGTGGAGTTGCTGTCCCTGGAGGTGTTCAAGATAAGATTGGATGAGGCACTTAGTGCCATGGTCTGGTTGACTGAATAGGGCTGGGTGCTAGGCTGGACTGGATGATCTTGGAAGTTTCTTCCAACCTGGCTGATTCTATGATTCATTCTATAATTCACAAAGAGTCTTTAAAAAACTTTTTTTTTTTTTACCCTTTATGTCTTCTCTCTATATTGGTGTAGACATTATTCCTTGCTGGTATTACCTTTCATTTCACAATTATCCCCGCCCCCCCCCGCCCAATCTGTTAATGGCTGTGGCAATAGGTGACACAGAGTATTTGTCCAGCCCTGAAAGTTGTTCTTTGGGGTACAGATGTAGTTTTTACTACAATGCATTTGAAATGAATATTAAAACTGTGCAGATCCTGCTCCATGGGAACTTTTCAATTGTCCCCTGCCATTTTACTGAGGCATTGATGCACTTAACTTGTACACTCTCTGATATGTGGCAGGTTTTGCCCTCAGAAGCCCCCCTAGTAAGACAAGCTTTTGATGATTAATATTTAGAAAGCTGTTTTTACTAGTAGATTTTTTTTTGATGAGGAAGGGCAGATCTTCTTCACAGTCATTTAATGTCTGTTGAGCTTTTGATTTTCAGACACTTAAGGATGAAAGCCCAAGTTCCTTATGTAACTTAGTAAGACCTTGGTTAATGCTTTTGCCTGCTGATTAAAATTGCAAAGTGTTACATCTTTTAAATGTTCTTAGACAGAAGGACAAACTCTGCTCTTGGCCTTATTCTCTAACTTCCATGAATCCTTGCGACTTAATTCTCCTCTCAGAATAAAAAAACCTAGATTCTTTACCCTGGAAGACTCATATTTAACCTGTTGAACATAACTGAGAAATCTTGCATTAAATTTATGCAGCATATGAGAAGGAGGATACAGTACCAGTGATGTGAGAAGGATCCAAGCTGTAATGCCTTCTGTCCCATAAGGCACTATCTTGAAACTGAAATGCCAGATAACTGGAGACTAATGAAGGATAACCAGGCTAATGTATACAGTGCTATACAAATACTTAACGCTGTATACATTACCCTGCTTGTAGTGCTCAAGGAATCCTTCTGTCTCAATAACCCTAGAATGAATTACTGCAACACAGTCCAAAAACAAAGAGAGAAAATTTTGTTGGTGGCAAAATCCTGCACTTCTGTAAAGAATGATAATGGCCATTTGTATGTGATTGGGCATTGAGTCAGTCATCAGCAAGTTTGCAGATGACACCAAGCTGGGGGCTGATGTGGCTGGGCTGGAGGGCAGAAGGGCTCTGCAGCGGGACCTTGACCGCCTGGACAGATGGGCAGAGTCCAAGGGGATGGTGTTCAATGGCTCCAAGTGCCAGGGGCTGCACTTTGGTCACAACAACCCCATGCAGAGATACAGGCTGGGGTCAGAGTGGCTGGAAAGCAGCCAGACAGAGAGGGATCTGGGGGTGCTGATTGATACCCACCTGAACATGAGCCAGCAGTGTGCCCACGTGGCCAAGAGAGCCAGTGGCATCCTGGCCTGCATCAGGAATGGTGTGGCCAGCAGGAGCAGGGAG
>WAAF01006883.1:343898-373389 GCA_013400475.1 Tricholaema leucomelas | reverse complement strand
GACTGGATGAGCTTGGATGTCTCTTCCGACCCGGTTGTTTCTATGATTCTGTAATTTGATAATGAAATATAGAAAATAGGAACAAAAAGACATACAAAATATTCTCCTTATATTTGTTTTGCTGAAAGAGAACTCTGATTTACATTAGACTTTCTTGTTCTTCAATAATTACTATTCTTTCAGTAAACTTTTTCTGATCTTACATTATTTTGCTGTGTTCATTACTGTTTAGATTTTCCATGAAGGCTTGGCGCATTTTTTCCATCTGAAGTCATGATCCATCTCTTTTCCCACCTCCCTCATCCCTTCCAAGCCCTGGACTAGGGAAGTTAGGAGCTGGAAAGGAGCTTTGAGACTGAGTTATGTTCCTTTTCTGTCATGCTTCCTTTGCCCTCATCCTTCTGTGAATGGGAATAAACATGTTGGTCTCACCGTCCTCAGTACCATTACTTTGTTGTTACGTACAATAACTGTGTTGCCCTTACAGAGAATCTGTTTAGAGAAGCTATTTTAACCTATTTGTAACTTCATTATCAAAGAACAAAGTCGAGGGTCATTTGTAAGCAAAGAGAGGGAATGGCAAAGATCAGGAAGGGAGTGCAATTGAAACAGACCTGTCTCCAATATTTTGTATAGAGACAAGAGGAGAGTGGAAGTCTTCTAAATCCTGACTACATCCTCTCACTTTACCTGCACCTCTTAAATATTTTCCTGATATAAAATCCAACCAGTAAGCTTCTCATTTAAAAGATTTATATATTTATTTGAGAACTAGAAACAAGCTGTCAGGTTTAATACCTTTTTTCCTCCCATTTCTTTAGCTCTGTAAAAAAGTAAAGGGGAAAGCTAGAGGAAAAGAACACCCTGACAATTGGAATGACTGGCAGAAAATGCCTTTAAAGGAGCATTTTTATGTGTTGCTATTGCAGATTGTAAAAGGAAAGTGAATTGATTCAGAACTGTTAATGGAAGTGCAAGTCCTTGGATTAGTCAAGATAGACAGGGGGCAGACAAAATGCTGTCATAGTTACTTACCTCTTTGTATGATGGAGAACAGGTAGAGAGTTATCATAGAATCAGCCAGGTTGGAAGAGATCTCCAAGCTCATCCCGACCAACCTAGCACCCAGCCCTAGACAATCAACTAGACTGTGGCACTAAGTGTCCTATCCAGGCTTTTCTTCAACACCTCCAACAGTTGAGTAACGTTAGTCTTTTCTGACATCACGTTCTTATGTAGAATGGATTTGCATTTGCCCTAAAGAGACTATCAGACATTATCTGGGTTAAACCCAACTTAGGTCTCACAGGTATTACCATCAGGAGAGAGAGAAAGAAAGAGGAGAAGGGAGGAAAGAACAACTTCATAGGATTCTGTTTATATACCAGCAAATGAAACCTCCAATTAACTGAGTTACACCCCAGAAAGAATGCCAAATCTGTGCTGCAGAGGAAAAAAATCAAGTGGCATTTTCTAGCAGGAATTTGTGTATGTTTTCTTTTTATTTAGTCTCCTTTTTCATTCATGCATCACCTCTAACCTTTAGGGTAAAAGGTATTTCACATTAGCATAAATATTAAGCAGATGCCATTTCTGCTACATAAAGAACTTTCAGCTAATCATTTTTCCATGCATTTAAATAGGAATATTAGAATGAGGGTAATTACTTCAGTTTTCCATGAGCGATCCATCAAGACATTGGCTTCCACTATACATTGTTGTACAGATTACTAAGTGTAGAATTAAATTAGAAACTACTGCTGGAATATTTGAGATGTTTTGACAACTTTGGTAATTTTTAGTTTTTAAGAAAGGCAGGATTTTATTTGTAAAATGGATTCTTCACTTAGGAAGAGATTATTGTGCCAGGAAAGGTTATGTCAGAATAGAGGACAATGGGAAAAAAAATGGTATTAAGATATAATTGGTTATATGAAGGATTAAGTGAGCAGGGTGAAGTAAGGTGGAGAAGTTGCTTCAAAAACTTTATTCCACATTTTTGTTGCTATTATGTTGTCATTGCTTTATTTTGCATCAAAGGTATCAGGGATTGCATCGTTGAAGCAAATGTAACAAGCAAGCATGACTTCAGTAGAAGTACCTCTGAGAGTTTCAGATTTGCTGGTTGTCAAAGAAAAAAGGCTTCCAGTTGCTCTTCCAGTTGTTAGCCATTGCATCCAAGTAAATTTTATCTGCCAAGTATTTCACATGCAAGACATCACACCGAAGAAGTTGCATTTATATACCAACAGGCTATATCTACCAACAGCTATCTCAAAAGATGTCTCACTAAGCTAGACTTGTAAGGACCTGCCAAACAGTACAGGCCAGTGAGTACTACCTACCTTGTTTAAGCACAAGAATGTACCATCCACCCCCTATCCAAATACAGAAGGGATGCCTTTTTTGTGTCCCTCTATGCTTGAAAGATGATCATCAGCTAAGCAAGTGATGAGATTTGGAGGCAGATTTGCTTTTTTGAGTAAAACAGATTGCGTTGCCAGAATGAAGTATCAAAGGAACTGCTTATTGCATGACTGCAGATCTGATATTAACAGGATGCTTTGTCAATAGTTGGAAAATCCTAAATAGGCATTGACCTCTCTTGCCAATACCAAGATATATTGGCGTGAGAGACATTGACATCAGCAAATCCATGACATTACTGTATCTCAAAGATTAATAAACCTTGTTACCAGCCCAACCCATAAGTCAATATAATTATGTGTGATGATGCATGATGCTTTTTCCTAAAGATCTCAGCTTCATGTCATAAAATCATAGAATCAAGCAGGTTGGAAGGGACCTCCAAGCTCATCCAGTCCAACCTATCACTCATCCCTGTCCAATTAACTAGACCATGGCACTAAGTGCCTCATCCAGTGTTTTCTTGAACACCTCTGGGGACAGTGACTGTACTATCTTCCTGGGCAGCCCATTCCAAGAAGTACTTCCAAGAAATATCAAAATATTAAGGGAAAGAAAAAAACACACACCCTAATAACTCGATTTATTTTGAGCCCATATAATTTTTTTGTGGGGAAATACTGATTTTAGAGAGTCTCTCTGCCACTGATTACACCTAGAGTTTGGTTTGATTTGTTTGTTTTTCCCAGACTATTGCATGATTTCAGATAGTTCTTTTAACTGGCCCAATTGCTGAGGACTTTATTTTTGTTTCTTCACCAGGGCATTTTCTTTGCCTATGACATTATCAGCATTAATAGCTTTTATTTCTGCTTTACAAATTAAGTGGCAATTATTTTGTTATGGATTTGCATTAATCTGTTGACATTAATGTATTTATCAAAAGTACAAGCAGGTAAACTTCTGAAGAAAACCAGAAAGGTTCAAGGATTGCAGTCATACATTTAAATGACATGTCTGAACTTTTTTGAAGAGGATAGTTTTTAAAAATCATGTGACAGTTTACAGCCACACAGCAGTGGAGGTAACAGCACTGCACAGGAGTTGAGTTCAGTTTTGTGAGAAACAAGCTCAGAAAGTGTCCAGAGAAGAGCAACGAAGCTGGTGAGGGGCCTGGGGCACAGCTCTGTGAGGAGAGGCTGAGGGAGCTGGGGGTGTGCAGCCTGCAGAAGAGGAGGTTCAGAGCAAACCTCATTGCTGTCTACAACTACTTGAAGGGAGGTTGTAGACAGGTGTGGTTGGTCTCTTCTGCCAGGCAACCAGCAGCAGAAGAAGGGGACACAGCCTCAAGTTGTGCCAGGGGAGGTCTAGACTGGATGCTAGGAGGAAGTTGTTGGCAGAGAGAGTGATTGGCATTGGAATGGGCTGCCCAGGGAGGTGGTGGAGTCCCTGTCCCTGCAGGTGTTCAAGAAAACCTGGATAAGGCACTTAGTGCCATGGTCTGGTTGACTGGCTAGGGCTGGGTGCTAGGTTGGACTGGATGATCTTGGAGGTCTCTTCCAACCTGCTTGATTCTATGATTCTGTGATGCCAGCATGCAGTTTTTGCATATGAGGAAGACACTGGTGCTGCCCTTGCCAGTGTCATTGAGCCAATTCTCATCAAGCAGAACTGGCCTGAAGATTTTTCAGAGAAGCCACCTTTCAAAATACAAAAAAAACCAATGTTGGACTGGATGATTTTCGAGGTCTCTTCCAACCTGGTTGATTTCTGTGATTCTACCTTTTGATACAATCACTTGTAGCATATTTTGTGCAGTGACAAATGTGTCATATTAAGGGGGAAAGTACATTTGTGAGACTGGCATAAGATAGGAAGCCAAACAAAATTTGAGTGGTGAACACATCCTAATTCACACGAAAAAACATCCTCTTTGACTCTACAGAAGAAACAGAAATGTTTTTCCTCCCACAGTGCTAGTGCTATTAGCAGAAGACCTCAGTCCTAGGAGGGGCATCACACTCACCTTCTGTTTAGCTGGGGGTGCTCTATGGCCTCTGTAGTCCTTAGATAGGTATCACATCTACAAGGCTACATCTTAACTTAGGGGGAATTTGTGGCAGTATTGCACATTGTGGTTGAGTTGGACCATCATGCACTGGGGAGATGTGAACACATGGTTAAATGAACTGTTATCTTCTCAGAAGGAATGTGTGGGAGGAGAGGGAGAAGCACCATCTGTGTGAAAGGCATTGAGGAGAGCTCTGCCAGAACAAGGGGGAAAGCACTGAGTCCATTTTTTTTTTTTCTTTCTTTCTTGTGAGGGTAGTAGGGATTTAAAAAAAAAAACACTCACAACTGTACAGTGAGAGGGGTCCATGAAAATTGAAGACAAGTGTTTATGTGTCTGGGATGGAATTGCTTTCTGTGAGTGCCTTGGCTTCTCTGCGCTGCTTTGGAGTCTGTGGGTATCTCCGATGGAAACAAGGCAGAGCTGTGGCTTACTGAGGTACACGAGCCACAAGAATTTTGGCCTTTTGCAAAGCAAGTAGGTCAACCCTCTGTCCTCCTACAACTTTTGTGCAGACTTTAAACTGCTGAAGTTTGTAGCCAGGTTGCATATACAGGAGGAAGAGAGAGTGATTTGCCATTGGAATGGGCTCCCCAGGGAGGTGTCAGAGTTGCCATCCCTGGAGGTGTTCAAAAAAAGACTAGATGAGGTGCTTAGTGCCATGGTCTAGTTGATTAGACAGGGCTGGGTGCTAGGATGGTCTGGATGAGCTTGGGGGTCTCTTCCAACCTGGCTGATTCTATGATTCTATGAAATAATTTTTCATAATTCTTGTTGTTTATAGCAAACTTCACTGAGCCTTTTCCAGGCTGAATTAGTTGTAATAAGGATATTGTGGTATGGCTGAGATAGTTGTAGTGTTGTATCATTTTCATTTTGCTGCTCTACATACTGCCTTTTCAAGGTGAAACACAAGATTCCTCAGTAGGTTATGCAAAAGCAAATAGGGCATTTGCTGTTCTTTAAAGGCTGGAGACAGCTTAAACTGCAAATACTAAACCACATGCTATGAATGTCCTCGTGAATTAGTGAGTTGTCACCTTACTTATGCTGGATGGATGGACCCAAAATGCAAAGTTCTGTACAATTTCTGCACTCTACTGATAAAATACTTTTGTTTATGCATAGCATAAAATAATGGTATATTGTTCTGTGTGTAAAACTGACCTATAAACATTTGCTGTCTGCTCTGGTAGGGGTTCAATTTGTAATCTTTGGTTCAAGCCATTGCTCATTCTTTTTCTATTCTTCCCTCTCGGTTGGCTGAGTCCCAAAATAGTTTATTCTTTAAGCAAGCACTGGGAGCAATAACCATTAACCTTTTTAAAGTGCCTTTTTAGCATGTCATGAGTTTAGATGTCTTGCTTCTTTTCACCATTAACCTTTCTGATGGGACAGTGGCTGTGTTTTGCTTACTTCAGCATGTCATGCACATTTTCACCTCTTGCTCATTTGCAGGCGCTGTATTTCAAGAGGAAGGATGAGGGAATGTGGTGGGAAAAGACAAAGGCATTGCACAACATACCATGTCCCTAGGCACATGAGTAGTTAGAGTGACCCCAGCTAAGAAAAAATAGCTCATTAAAGAAGTAACCTTGTTCAGGTGCAGAAACTGTTCCTGTAGCACTACCACTGGAGCTTGCTACAAGGCCTTAATTGTCGACTGTGATAAGGTATTGCAGCCAAAGCCCTCCAAACAAAAGCTGTTCATCTAAGGCCAACGTTGTGGAAAGGTTCAGTTATTCTTGCTTTACTGAGCATGAAATAGAATTGAAAGGCAATATTAAATGGATTATTAAACTTAAGACATAGTGTCTCATGAACTTTGCTCACAATTGCCCTTCCCACATGCATATATGACATATGGAATGTTGTCTATAGCCATTTGTATGGCCTTTGAGTTTCAAGAAATGTTAATATTGCAGTTATTCAGTTGTCATTTCATGATAAACTAAAAATATCAGGAGCAGTGTGGCCAATAGGACAAGGGAGGTTATTCTGCCCCTGTGCTTAGCACTGGTCTGGCCACACCTTGAGTGCTGAGTCCAGTTCTGGGCTCCTCAATTCAAGAGAGATGTTGAGGTACTCAGAATGTGTCCAGAGAAGAGTGATGAAGCTGGTGAGAGGCCTGGAGCACAGCCCTGTGAGGAGAGGCTGAGGGAGCTGGGGGTGTGCAGCCTGCAGAAGAGGAGGCTCAGGGCAGACCTCATTGCTGTCTACAATTACCTGAATGGAGGCTGTAGACAGGTGGGGTTGGTCTTTTCTGCCAGGCAAGCAGCAACAGAACAAGGGGATACAGGCTGGATGTTAGGAGGAAGTTGTTGCCAGAGAGAGTGATTGGCATTGGAATGGGCTGCCCAGGGAGGTGGTGGAGTCACCATCCCTGGAGGTGTTCAAGTAAAGCCTGGCTGGGGCACTTAGTGCCATGGTCTAGATGACTGGCTAGGGCTGGGTGCTAGGTTGGACTGGATGATCCTGGTGGTCTCTTCCAACCTGCTTGATTCTATGGCTCTCTATGGTTCCTTTGGAAACTAAACAGCTATTGACTGGTTATTTTAATTCTTTCAATACATAGGCAGGTATCTGCCACCAAAATGATTAAGAAGTGAAAAAAAAAAATCTTATTCCTAGCACAGTTTCCCTCTTCACAAAAATTCCTCAAGTGAGAAAGGTGTAGTTTTGTTTCAATGTATGTAACAGCCTCTAGAGTTGTTTGGTTTATTTTACGTAGTGTTATGACTCCCTTGTCTCCCATTGAAATGGTTCTAGGATAACTCACATATCTTTCCCCTAAAACTCACATATACATCACCCAAAACTCACATATACATCACCCAGTCATTTATAAACTAATCATAGAATCAGCCAGGTTGGAAGAGACCTCCAAGATCATTCCAGATCATGCCATGGTCTAGTAACATTTTGATCAGAGCCTGTTCTCAGATGAGCACTGAACAGTTGTTTCCGTGGACTTTACCTGGTTTGAGGGTAGGCCCAAGGGAATTGCCTGAAAGTACATTTCTAGTGCTGGATTCAGTGTTTGTTCAGGTTGCCTGGATACCAGAAAGGGCCAGAACATTAAACAAAAGGAATTAATCTAAAGGGCATTTGCCAATTAAACCCAGCAGCTAATAAAGTTGTCTGGCAACAGCGTTTCCAGTGGTTGCTCAAAAACTATAACCAAACTGGACCAGGAAACTCCCTTGTAACTGTTCCTTATTTGCCCAGCAACAGAAGTATTTTCTAGATGTCAACTATCTCCATAACTAATTGAAAGGCTTAACCACACTGGTTAATTGTTCTCAAACCAGACATTTCAGTACCATTTCAGTTGCATGAAGTGGAAGTTGGAGTGACTGACATTTACTGGCAATTAAGCAGAAGATAAAACCTCTGTTAATTTGGTTGACTGAAGGTTGGCTGATACCCAGTTTGTGACTCAACAGATACCTGAGAGTTCTTAAGAACTGCAAAATATAGAAGGGGAGGGGGGAAAAAGGTATTCCCTGTGAAATGAAATCAATGCTAGAAGATAATACCCAAAATATTGCTATAAATGTGGTCACTTCCATTAGTATTTGTCTGTATTACTTTAAAGTTTGGTATTGAAAACAACTGACTTAGAAGTGGCTGAAAATCATAGCACACATTGGTTATATGTATTGGAACTTCTACTGCCCAAAGCTGCAAGGTGTGACTCTGTTTCTAAAAGAGTAGTAAAGAAATTCACCTTTTGAACGATTCAGAAAGTACTTTTCATTATTATCTCTTTAATAATTCACCTAGCTCTGGAAGATCTGTCAAGCAGCAAAACAAAAAGAAGTGGTGATACAGTCAAAACATTCACCAACAGCCTTAGAGCAAGATGAAAAAAGAACAGAATTAAAGTTGCCCCTGGGCAGGATTTGGGGTTAACCTAATGACTTGGTTTGGTTTACAACTGCTGACAATTAAACTGCATAGCTTAGAATCAGTCAGGGTTGGAAGGGACTACAAGGATCATCTACTTCCAACCCCCCTGCCAGGGGAAGGGGCACCCTACCCTAGAGCAGGCTGCCCACAGCCTCATCCAGCCTGGCCTTAAACACCCCCAGGGATGGGGCCTCACCACAGCTTCATTTTAAGGCTTTACAACATCACCCTCTAAACTGATAGAAGTATAAGGAATATTTAGAGGCAACTTTCACCTGAAAATAATGTTCTGTATCAGAATTAAAATAAGGTTAAAATTAAATCCTCCAGCAGATAATGTTTGAGTTGCTTGGACCAATACAGATGCTGCAGTGTTACTCCAAAGATGCTCTTAAATTAGGCTTCCATCTTACTCAGAAGTAAAATTATTTCACTTCAGATATTTGAAGTTCTACCAAATGTTCATGTGTTTTACGCCTGGGACTCAAGCTTATCCTCCTGGTCTTTCACAAGAGCTATAGAATATAGCTTCTGAATATGGAGCTACTTCAGCCAGTATCTAAACTCTGGATATGCTATTTATAAATCACATTTTGGTCATTGTAGAGCCATGAAGATGCTCAGAGGGCTGCAGCAGCTCTGCTATGAGGACAGGCTACAAGAGTTGGGGATCTGCAGCCTGGAGAAGAGAAGGCTTTGAGGAGACCTTGGAGTGGCCTTCCAGTACATGAAGGGGACCTACAGGAAGGCTGGGGAGGGACTATTGACAAGGTCTTGTTATGACAGCATGAGGGGTGATGGGTTGAAGCTGACAGATTTAAACTAGATGTTATGGAGAAGTTCTTTGCAGTGAGGGTGGTGAGACACTGGCACAGGTTGCCCAGGGAGGTTGTGGCTGCTCCCTGCCTGGAGGTGTTCAAGGCCAGGTTGGATGAGGCCTTGAGCAACCTGTTCTAGTGGGAGGTGTCCCTGCCTATGTCAGGGGGTTGGAACTGGATGATCCTTGAGGTCCCTTCCAACCTAAATCATTCTATGCTCTTATTTTTATAACTATACATGGGAAAAACAAGAATTTGTGCTATTGGTTTCATGTGTTTTATTCTTTTACTTTAAGGAAATACCAAGTTGCATTTTTTCATGCCAGGCATTTCCTCCCCTACTATAAAATCTTTCATTCTTCCTCAGCACCAACCCCTGGAGTCCAGGGAAATGTACAGAAATGCCTTTTTTTTTTCATTCCAAACACTAACACTACTGATCCTATTTTCTGTGTTAAGAACATGAGTAAATCCATCCTTCCTGCATGGCTCAATCAATTTCCTTTTGAAAGGTAAAACCTGTGTTTTTATCTTCAGAAATAGCAGGATTTCTACTGTGTTATACAGGCAATAGATTTAGAGGTTTGAGGGGTTTTTCCCATAAATTAAGTAGATACACACAAACTGCTCTGAAGTTCATGTTTTAACATTGCAGTTTGTGCTTCTTCCAAGGTGAAGTTGGTTGCTCTTGCTACTGCTGCTCTCTTATGTCATAGCGATTCAAGGGCCTGCCAATAGAGTTTCTCAGAAGCTGTCCAGTGCTCTCTGCAAGCAGTGATACTTGGTGTGTTTTGTACAGTGACTCTGTTAGCACAATAAGCTCTTCTCCATTTGAGTGCTCTCTATAGTGATGCAGTAGTCTCCATGTCAGAGCTGCATGTGGTTCATGTTTAGTTTGTTGCAGTCCAGTGGGAAAGTGGTAGTGCAATGCACAAATACATGGGAGTTCTTTGTGTTGTGGTTCATGTTTAGCTTGATGCAATCCAGTGGGAAAGTGGTAGTGCAATGCACAAATACATGGGAGTTCTTTGTGTTGTGGTTCATGTTTAGCTTGATGCAATCCAGTGGGAAAGTGGTAGTGCAATGCACACATACATGGGAGTTCTTTGTGTTGTGGTTCATGTTTGGCTTGTTGCAGTCCAGTGGGAAAGTGGTAGTGCAAGGCACAAGTACGTGGGAGTTCTTTGTAATCTGCAGTCTTACTAGGACATTGGCTCTTAGATGTTCACTCTAAAGTGCTCAGAAAAACAGTTTGTAAGAAACTTCAGTTTGGACCTAAAATTTGTATGCTTCAAATACACTCTTTATCTTCTCCATTTGAAGTTGTTGCCAGAGAGTGATTTGCCATTGGAATGGGCTGCCCAGGGAGGTGGTGGAATCGCCGTCACTGGAGGTGTTCAAGAAAAGGCTGGATGAAGCACTTAGTGCCATGGTCTGGTGCTAGGTTGGACTGGATGAGCTTGGAGGTCTCTTCCAACTTGGTTGATTCTGTGATTCCATAAATATCAATTTACTATAGCAGGTGAATGAATCTGCAGCACCTTTCTCCCCACCCGGCCCAGGGAAACACAGAACATAAAGATTCAGACAAAAAAAAAAATCTTAACAAAACAAAACCTCACCCCAAAAAACACCAAAAAAAACCCAACAACACCCAAAACAAAACCCTAAAGCCTGATCCTTCCAGTCAATAAATTATAAAGATTGTCTTTTTTGTATTTTGAAAGGTGGCTTCTCTGAAAAATCTTCAGGCCAGTTCTGCTTGATGAGAATTGGCTCAATGACACTGGCAAGGGCAGCACCAGTGTCTTCCTCATATGCAAAAACTGCATGCTGGCATCACAGAATCAAGCAGGTTGGAAGAGACCTCCAAGATCATCCAGGCCAACCTAGCACCCAGCTCTAGCCAATCAACTAGACCATGGCACTAAGTGCCATACCCAGGCTCTGCTTGAACACCTCCAGGGATGGCAACTCCACCACCTCCCTGGGCAGCCCATTCCAGTGCCAATCACTCTCCCTAGCAACAACTTCCTCCTAGCATCCAGCCTAGACCTCCCCTGGCACAATTTGAGACTGTGTCCCCTTGTTCTGTTGCTGCTTGCCTGGCAGAAGAGACCAACCCCACCTGGCTACAACCTCCCTTCAGGTAGTTGTAGACAGCAATGAGGTCTGCCCTGAGCCTCCTCTTCTGCAGGCTGCACACCCCCAGCTCCCTCAGCCTCTCCTCATAGGGTTTGTGTTCCAGGCCCCTCAGCAGCTTCATTGCCCTTCTTTGGACACGTTCCAGTATCTCAACATCTCTCTCGAATTGAGAAGCCCAGAACTGGACATCTAAGAAGTGAATACGGACTTGGATTTTATTTTTAGCTCCTACATTATTCATGTGGCTTTCCTTTTATGTTTTACAAAACATATCTGTCAATCACACCAATAACTGATGAGTAATTTGTACTTAGTCTAAAATTGCCCAGTTTTAAGAGACCCTGAGTCTGGTGTTGAGAGCCTCCAGTGAGCTCAGAAGTAAAATTACAAGTTTCTGTTGGTTTTCAGGTCTGTGACTGTATTCCTCAGAATAGAGGGGGAGTACAGTAGAGAATATAAAATAGAGTATGACCATCAATCTGCCCTACCCCTCTCTGAGTTAGAACAGTGCCTTCTGTAACCTATTAACACATTCAGAGGCAGTTTAAGACCAGCAGCTTTAAAAAGATTGGAAATAGTTTCCTTTTTATTCCCCCCCACCCCTCCCCTTTTTTTAAAAGGCATTTCTAAATCTCACTGATTTGTGCTCTTGCACACATCTGGGATTCTTTTCAAATCCAAGGTGAGGCCTGGGGCTCTAATCCGTGTCTCCAGGTGACCTGCAGTTAAGGCTTGTCAGAATAATTGCACCTTGCTGTGGACAGGTAGAAGTATTCTTTGTGTTTTCTAAGATTCTTCCTTGTAAACTCCCTAACCTGAGCTGACAGCTGACTACCCTTCACCACGGGGGAGAGGAGCACGAAGTAGAATTAGCTATGCATGTCCCACTGGCAGCCTGAGATCTCCATCACTGACTTCTGACAACCTCCTTGACAGGAGAACAACCTCTTCTGCCCGTTCTTTGTTTCATGAAAACAATGCATGCTCATTAAAATAAGGACAGAGAAACAAAGCAAAACGCTCCATCATATATTCATTTACAGCAAATCGTCCCAGAAGCCAAGCCCCACATGCCTATTAAGATGTTTGTCCCTGTTGCTGTGACCACCTAGGATTGCCTTGAACTACAAAGAGGAGACAAGAGATTGAGTGTGGATTTTTCCTCTTTATGTATTATACTTGAGTTTAGTTTCAGTCTGGCTCCTAAATAGAATAATCAATGCCATTATCTCTTCCTCTCTTATCTAAATCACATCAGCAGATCAATAGCTACAACAAAGATGGCCAGTGCTTTCTTTCCACTGGGACTCATTACTTTGCTGCCCAAGACGGGGGTAGGGATGTTCCCCGGAAGGTTATCTGGTGTTCTCTGGTAGTTAACAACAACTGTCACTTATTAACGGTGCTCTGCAGCCTCACCTTTTCAGTGTTGGGACTGATAACAGCAGATGTTTATAATAAAATGAATCACTGCCAGCCTTTCTCCTCGCTCTCCTGATTCTTGTTCCTTCTTTAGTTTCCTTTCTTCCCCTCCTGTCTGTCGTTGCAATCTGAGATAGTGTGTCTGAGAATATCAAATGTTGGAAGTCTTCTCATTGAGATTCCTCACAAGTGCAGCTTTGTTTTTATATAGGCTAACATCTGCTGCAGTGTTACAAAGACTAATTAAAATAAATTCAAGTCCTAAATTAGCCTTTTCACTAACATTTATTACACAAGACACTGGGTGATAAAGTATATAATACAATTAAGCTAAAAAAAGAGTTGTCTTTTGATTGGTTCCGCTGGCCAGTCAGGATCAATCTCTCCAAAGAAGCTTACATTTGCAATACAGTACTTTTCACTAACTAATAAAGAAGCCTACCACGATGTTCTCCTCATGTATATTTATATGTATCAACTCAATGTAAAACAAAAAAAAAAGGCTTTAAGGAAAAAAGAAAAAAGATGATGAAGAAGAAGAAAAATGCACTTCTCTTGTCAGTTTGGACTGCACTCCCAGTTTTTCTTGTCAAAACCAGACAGCTAGTTTGCAAATCCTAGGTGAATTGTGTGACAGACAATCCACACCAAGTCATCAAATCGTCAAAGGGGTAGTCAGCCACTCAATTCATGGCTTCACTTTTTACTGTGGCACAGCCCCAGCACCATAATCTTGCCTAGGAGGGGCTGGACTTGGAGCTTGGAAAATGCCAAATTTGTGTGGAGTGATGAGCAAAGAGAAGCAAGGCAATAGTACCTGAGGTACATTCTATCACAGTATCATCAGGGTTGGAAGAGACCTCACAGATCATCATTCTGTGTGTGTCAAAAGTGTTTACAGCAGTTAGAAATGCATGAATGACCAGGACCCTATTTATTTCTTGTTATCTGCTTCAAAGAAGCAGAACAGGGTGCAAAACCATATTGCCACTTTTATGGACTGCAAGAGTGTAGATGAATGAAAATGAAGGGAGAGCAGCTGCGAATCTTTGTCCTGTAGACATACTGAACAAAGGAGCCAAAATGTAAAGCATTGAACACTTCACCTTCT
Source organism: Tricholaema leucomelas (assembly GCA_013400475.1). Classification (NCBI taxonomy): domain Eukaryota; kingdom Metazoa; phylum Chordata; class Aves; order Piciformes; family Lybiidae; genus Tricholaema lacrymosa; species Tricholaema leucomelas. The sequence goes on along the minus strand of WAAF01006883.1, from coordinate 359,543 downwards.
TCTTTGTTTTTTAGTTTTTCAAATACAACATCAGGATTTGCTTGTCCTGTCCTGTGGGCCTGACCTTATATCAAGAGAGGATAATGGAAGTTTAGTGGTTGGGTTTGGGTAGGAACAAAAGTCACTTTTTTCTGCAGGAAAACTCGGGGGTTCCTGATGCCTGCAGAAGAAAACACCATACAGTGTTTCAGGGCTTTGGAATGTTAGTGAACAGTAATGTGATGCCAAATATGTAGCCTTAAAATGGCTCATCTTAATATGGAACCAAACTACTCATATTCCAAATTATTTGGGCCACTTATTAGGAGAGGTTATTATAGTGTGGATTTTGGGTCCCTCCGTCCCCCTCTTCCCTCGGTCCCCCTCTTCCCTCGGTCCCCCTCTTCCCTCCGTCCCCCTCGTCCCTCCGTCCCCCCCGTCCCTCCGTCCCCCTCGTCCCATTTTGAGGCCTTTTAAAATTAATGACTTCGCATCTGCTACCAAAGAACTTTGTGCACCTTCCAGTGGATGGGAAATAAATTAGTGAGGAAGGACCTGCATTTCTTTGTGTATGAGAGAGAACTTGAAGATATATTTTCCAGCTCTCCTTTGGCTGTTTAATTTTTCTTAGGTGAAGCAGCAAAATAGCCAGGAGTTAATAAACAAATAGGTCTGTAAAACAGGTATAATAGATGGCAGACAACTCACCACCAATATTTATGCTTTATTTTACTCCATCATTCCCTAGATTGGCTATTTCCAAGAACACTGTAGGGAAACTTGTGAATCAATCAAAATGGGCTATGGTAGAGGATAATCACAAGAAGCAAAAACTCTCAAAATAAATATACCTTTGCAAATAGCCAAACTTCAGAGTAAGAGAACTTCAGGGGATAAAAAAGGAATGCAAAGAATGGAAGAGATAAACAGCAGAAGGGCCAGAAGCCATCTTAAATTAGAAAACTACAAGTAAATGGAGTTGTTTGTGTCTGGACTTCTTGAGAAATCTGTGTAAAGTTCCTTTTTGTTCTGCTTCTTTTTGTGGCATAAAGAAAATTACCCATAAGTATCATTTGCTCCCTAAGATCAGTCTAGGAGAAAACATGGACCGGTAAATTCTGGATTGGCTGATACCAGTTTCTTGTATCTCTGATACCTGGGTGACATTGTATATTCATCTCACATGATAATGAAAGACTTAGCTATAGAATCATAGAATCAACCAGGTTGGAAGAGACCTCCAAGCTCATCCAGTCCAACCTAGCACCCAGCCCTGTCCAATCAACCAGACCATGGCACTAAGTGCCTCATCCAGATTTCGCTTGAACACCTCCAGGGACAGAGACTCCACCATCTCCCTGGGCAGCCCATTCCAATGCCAATCACTCTCTGCCAACAACTTCCTCCTAACATTCAGCCTAGACTTCCCCTGGCACAACTTTAGACTGTGTCCCCTTCTTCTGTTGCTGGTTGCCTGGGAGAAGAGACCAACCTCACCGGGCTACAACCTCCCTTCAGGTAGTTGTAGACAGCAATGAGGTCCAGCTTTGCCAGGATCTATGAGAGATACCTTTCTTTTCTTCATCTGGCAGTGTTTTTGAGCTTTTCAGTGCTGTTTTGGAGGCTTTATCTTTAAACCAAAGTGTTAGCATTAGCTAATAGGAACATGTATCTCTGTCATGTAAGAGTGGGAAGCTACAATGATGCACACCTTCACCTTTGCCATGCTGCAAAGCAAGTGGTGCTGGAATTTGGATACAGTCTCCAAGGAGCTGCTAAAACAGTGAAAGTTTAGTCATGCAGTTTGCAGCATAATGCTGGCTGCGGTTCAGCAGAAAGATGAGAAGGGAGGAGCAAGGCCACAGGCACATCATGCAGGAGGGCTGATGCTGATGAGAGGTTTCACTGAGGTGATTAATGCCCATTTACAAAATTGGGCTATTTACAAAATTGAGCATGTAACTTAAAGACTGCCTGGGTTAAAAGGAAGTGTCCCTGCCTGCTGACATTGCTTTCATCCCACACAGTTCCCTCTGTCCCGTTGTGCTGTCATTATGGCTGAACCTTGCGCAGTGGCCTGTCTCAGGTGGCGTTAGTCCAGGTCCTGCTTGCTGCAACTGTGCCTGCCTCTCCCAGTGTGTTGTTCCAGGCAGTGAGAGCAAGGCAACAAGGGAGCACTTAATGGAAGGCAAGAGGTTCCCATTTATGGTTGTTATTCCACTTTGATTCTGGGGTAAGAGCCATTATAAAAGTGTTTCAAAGCACAACAGGAAAAAACTACCCTAACTAGGAGTAATGGGGTAGGAATGAGCAAAGGCAAGTGGAGGCCATTTCCTGACAGTGAGATCTGCTATACTGTGGCATAGATAAGTCTCCCAAGGGAAGCAGTAGGGTATGTAATAGGGAATGATCTACCTGTGGACACAGAACAAAGGATTGACACAACGTGTCCTGCCATCTCTTCATTTTTTGAATGCGTGCAGATCAACTGAAGCTTTCCAGCTTGCAGTTTCTGTCTAAACATTTTATTTTGAAAGTCTACTTGCTTTATAATGCTGTTCCTAAATGTTTTCTGTAGATGTCTCCTCTGCAGGTGATGTTTCAGGGTTTTGCATCTGAGTGAAGCCCAGTTCAGAGGACAGCTTTGCTTTCAGAAATGCCATTTGCCCTCTCTCTACCCTTCTTGTTCATCATAGCCTGTACCCAAATGCAGAAAGCATTATTAATATTAGTTTCAGGCTTTATTAATATTAGTGTCAGGCTTTCTGATGCCATGTACCTGTTTAGCCACTTGTGAACATAGAATTAAGGTTTCATCTCAGTGCTAGCCATCTTCTTCACCTTACAGCCATCTGTTGACATGATAGAGTGGGCCTTGCAAGAAGCTCCTGTGATTAAACTAAGGGAAGGCATCTCACACAGAAGAATGTAAAGCATTCCTCCAAGCTCATCCAGTCCAACCTATCACTCAGCCCTATCCAATAAGCCAGACCATGGCATTAAGTGCCTCATCCACTCTTTTTTTGATCTTCTGTACCTTGCTGTTCTGTTTTATCACAGAGCAAATCCATAAAGTTTCTGTCTCAGAACTGACTCATATAAGCTGATAATAAAACTTCAGTATCAGTGTTGTACCAGAATAGCTGTTACTTCGTTACAAATAAAAGAAGGTGCTTAAGGCCAGGCTGGATGAGGCTTTGGCCAACCTGATCTAGGGTAGGGTGTCCCTGCCTGTAGCAAGGGGTTGGAACTAGATGATCCTTGTGGTCCCTTCCCACACTGATTCTATGAAAAAATATACATCCTTTTCTATATTTAACAAAAGAAATGCCAAAGGAGGAGCAGCAAAATTCCAGTGCCTATACCAATATTTTTCCATTAAATGGATAGGGGTATTAAAAAATTATGGGTTATGATAGGATGCAGAGTATGTATGCATGTGGTATGCAGTCCAGCAGAAAACTCTGCTGAAACTTTTAACTGGATTAATACATCATAAGCAGTTATTAGTCTGTCCATATATCTGTGAGGTCACCCCTGGAGAAGAGGAGGCTCAGGGGTGACCTCATTGCTGTCTACAGCTACCTGAAGGGAGGTTGTAGACAGGTGGGGGTTGGTCTCTTCTCCCAGACAACCAACAATAGAACAAGGGGACACAGTCTCAAGTTGTGCCGGGGGAAGTCTAGGCTGGATGTTAGGAGGAAGCTGTTGGCAGAGAGAGTGATTGGCATTGGAATGGGCTGCCCAGGGAGGTGGTGGAGTCACCATCCCTGGAGGTGTTCAACAAAAGCCTGGATGAGGCACTTAGTGCCATGGTCTAGTTGTCTGTATAGGGCTGGGTGCTAGGTTGGCCTGGATGATCTTGGAGGTCTCTTCCAACCTGGTTGATTCTATGATTCTATTTCTCTGTTATTTGTTACACTTTCCAAGAAGCAAGAAAAAAGCACCTGTGAATGGAATACTGATTCCAGTGGTAATAATGGCATCTGATCTATAGAAATGGGCTAGAAGATTCAAGTCTGCCTTCTAGGCAGCAATTTTTCAATGTAGGATTTACCATAAAGAGCAGAAAAACAGCTGGCAACTGGCAACTTGTTATATATAGAAGATCTTTAAGTGTCTTCTGCTAGCTAGCTGTGATGTAGTGTGATTTACTTTGAAGTGTACCTATTATTCAACAGCACAAACTTATTCAAGACCCAGAAGTTCAATTAGCTGGTAAAATGCGTTTATGGCTTTAATTTTTTGTAAGGTTTCTGTGGGCATATGGGTCTGTGAAGAGCTGAAAGGAGGCAAGGGTCCTGATATAATGGCGCAAAGCTGAAGGTGGGGAGATTCAGACTGGACGTGAGGAGGAAGTTGTTGAGCATGAGAGTGGTGAGAGCCTGGGCTGGGTTGCCCAGGGAGGTGGTTGAGGCCCCATGCCTGGAGGTGTTTAAGGCCAGGCTGGATGAGGCTGTGGGCAGCCTGCTTTAGGGTAGGGTGTCCCTGGGCATGGCAGGGGGGTTGGAACTGGATGATCCTTGTGGTCCCTTCCAACCCTGACTGATTCTGTGATTCTATATTGTTTCCTAGCGATGGCAGGGACACTATACTCGACACATTTGCACTGTCATTAGTGAGCAGGAAGCCATGTAACAAATGTAAAGGAGGGACAGCAAACTGCAGGAAAAAAATAGAGTTGAAAGGAAAAAAACAACTCAACAGATTTTGAGCTGAAGGACATGTTGGACATTTAAAGCATGGAAAGAATGGAGATAATGATTTTCGTCATCACTCAGAGCACTGATACAGATGTACAGGCCACACAAAGCCATATGGACACCCTACATTGCAGGTAGCAATGATGTATCTGCAGTGCAGTCACTACTGATAGATTTGGATCTTTATGACTTTGAAGGTGGATTTTCCAAGGTACCTTCTTTCCAAGCAGAAAGCTACAAGAAAATGTAGTTGCCATCAGCAGGATTTTTCTTTCTGCTCCTTTTGTTAGGTGCAAGCTTTTTCTCCGATCTTCCATAGTCACCTCTTAAACAAAACAAAGAAGCAAACAAAAAGATTTCCCCACAATTCCTGGAGCTATCTCTGTGGCACCAAGCATCTAATTCAGCTCTCATATCTGTTTTAGCTATCTATGTCTTTGTTACAGCTGCTACAGCTATATTTCAACAATCTATCCTGCTAGAATATCCTGTCTGGAAGCTCAGACAGACAGCTTACCGAATGAGTTTGGATGGATGGATAGATAAGTGGTTATCCAGAATAGCTCTTAGAGCTGTCTGGTTTAGCAAACTATTTAAGCTGTCAGCCTCTGTGTATTTGTAGCCTACTTATCAGAGTACTATCTGAACACCTATCAATTTAGCATTAGAAATCCAGTCCAAGTCACAATGCAATTGTGGAGACTCAGTGGCTGTTCCCTGCTTGCCTTTGATGAGTAGACAAGAGATGTGCTATGCAGCCATGCTTGGCTTTTTCCTTTCTAGTCTATTATTTGAAAGCCTTTTCTGTTGAGTGGCTCTTTTTGGTCATTCTTTATGAAAGGTAGTTTGTACTCATTCAGGGCGCTTCTCCAGAAAGGTTTTCATAGGATCATGGAATCAGTCAGGGTTGGAAGGAACCACAAGGATCATCTAGTTCCAACTACCCTGTCATGGGCAAGGACACCCTACTCTAGAGCAGGCTGCCCACAGCCTCATCCAGCCTGGCCTTAAACACCTCGAGGCATGGGGCCTCAACCACCTCTCTGGGCAACTCATTATAGGCTCTTGCCAATCTGATGCTGAACAACTTCCTTCTCTTTTAACTCTTTCCCTCCTCTTTTAATTCTTTCTGAAAGGAATTTTCCTTTAAACGTCTTATAAAGTTTCCAAAGTAAAATTTGTGTTTCCATTTTGGCAAGCCTTTTGCTCCTTTTACCCTTTTCCATGCCTTTTCTTTTTTCCATGAAGTTTAGTTTTGGATTGGTGTCACATTATACTAGCTGGGCAATAGGCCAAATACAAAAAGTGATGTGCTAGTTTGAGGCAAATTGGAATAATTTAATGAGAGAAATTAGATGATAGGCTGTGAAAAGGAAACAGTGGTGATGTCTGCTGCACTCATAGCATTGCTGAGATGGCTAAAAACAAGAACACAAAACATAGATAAGAGAGAGTGGGAGAGCCTGTGTATGTGTGTGTGTGTGTCTCTGTCGCAGCTGGTGCCATGGGCTGCTTCTGTGTCACTGATCCTTCTGCTTTCTAACCCCCCTTGCCAACCCTCCAACCTCACCTTGCATATAAGGCAAAGTCTGACAGAGGGTAGAGAGGTGGAAAGAAGGTGGAGGGGTGGCTGGGAGCCCCTCCTGGGGACTCTGGTTTCTGAGAGGGCTGTTTTGCTTCTGTATTCCCTTTAACTTGTCTATTTCTGTCTATAGCTGTATAGATTGTAAATATCTGCTTGTATTTTATGCTAAGCTGTGAATGTAAAGCTTCATTCCTTAACTTCCAGATGGCTGAGTCTAGTCTGGGTGATTTCACAAGAGTAGGTGACACAAGTTTAGGTAACACCCAAACCATCACAACTGAAGATTACTTTTACCCAATAAAAAACCCAGATAACTGTTCCAGTTGAATGTGTCACCACATGGCAGAGATACTCACTTGTCAGTCAGAAATGCTAAGCTTTGAAAGTGAAGCCATTCTCCAGTATGCTGAGCCGACAGCTCCCTAGAGAAAGGGAAAAGGAAGCATGAAACAAAACTGAAAGTTTCACATCTGATAATGGCACGTTTTCCTTTGGTGGTTGCTGGTTGATTGGTTTGTTTTTTCAATGCAGTATTTGAGAAGAAACAGTTAATGCTTTTCAATGCTATGTTCCCATGCACGAGAGCAACATCGAGTACGTGGTGATTCATTCATGCTGGTGATAAATCCACATCCCACATGTATCAAAGCAGATATCTACATCTTTTCTTTTAGAAAAGATCAACATTTTATAGACTGCATCAAATGAAATATACTTTTCATTGCTCCCTAAGTTAAAAGGCAGGATAGAGTCAGGATATGACAAAAATACATTACAATATAGCACAATACAGGTCTTTGTGCAACCTGTGATACTGATTGTTAATGCTGTCACTACATTAGTAGATCTCAGTCCATTTGTCCTCATGGTGAGGTCTGTGCAAAGACCTTTCTGCAGCACTGGAAGGTTCTTGTGTTATCCCAGACACTCTGAGGAAGCGCCAATAACAGGAATCAGGTCGGCATGGTTACAAGTTCCCCATGAGCATGCAGATGTAAGTTCACACCTCCATTATCAGCTCAGGTCAGACAATTTTCTGGTCATACCTCTATGAATAAGCAAAGAGGATGTACACACCAGATGTGCGCAGGCAGAGGCATGACTCCTTTTGCTCAAGAAAATGAGCATGTTTCTCTTCAAGGGGAAAAGCTTCTTCATCTCAAGGAGCAGAGGTTTTGGGGGAGTTGGTTTTGTTTGTGTGTTTGGGGGGTTCTGTTCTGTGTTTTGTTTTGTTGGGTGTTGGTTGGTTGGTGGGTTGGGTTTGGGGTACGTTTTCTTTTTGCCCTTATTCAGCCATAGCTCTGAGGCATTTGAGACAGTATTCAGTCTGTAACAAACGAGAATCCATCCCTTTGCAAAAGGGAAGTGGCATTTGTGGCCGAGTTCAGAGTTTGCAGTTTCTTAGCCTTTGTGTTCCAAATCACACATGACCCATTTCTCTCGTGTCAGTGTTTCTGTCTGGTTTCCACTAGGGAAGGTCAAAAAGGAAAAAGCTTAGATTACACTGCTTCCCTTCCAATGAATTTGACATTCTGGTGCAGATAGGTGATTAATTCTTTGGTTAATTCAGTATGGAACTGAACTGTGTAAGACTGTTGATGTATTTGGCTCTTCACTTAAATGGGAGAGGTCATAGGGCAGTGTGTTGCTGTCTACAACTACCTGAAGGGTGGTTGTGGCCAGGGGGAGGTTGCTCTCTTCTCTCAGATGGCCAGCGCCAGAACGAGAGGACACAGCCTCAGGCTGTGCTGGGGGAAGTTTAGGCTCGAGGTGAGGAGAAAGTTCTTCACTGAGAGAGTCATTGGACACTGGAATGGGCTGCCCGGGGAGGTGGTGGAGTCGCCGTCCCTGGGGCTGTTCAAGGCAAGATTGGACGTGGCACTTGGTGCCATGGTCTAGCCTTGAGCTCTGTGGTGAAGGGTTGGACTTGATGATCTGTGAGGTCTCTTCCAACCCTGATGATACTATGATACTACTATGATAATAGGCTGGGGGAGGTGGACAAGAAACTGGGAGGGCAAGCACTTGGAACAGCTGCCCTGAAGTGAGCAAAGAGATATTGCAGCCCATGTAACATCATGCACCACAATAATGTGGGGGGGTGAGTGTGTTTTCTGAAGTAGCTGTCGCTCAGAGGCTGGCTGGGCATCAGTCTGCTGGGGAGAGCTGGGGAGGGTATCACTTCGTATCACCTTGTTATTTGATTTCTTTTTTAACTCCACTTATTAGACTGTCTTTATCTTGACCAGCAAGAATGAGAGCAGGTTTCTATTGCTTCTGCTTTCTAATTATCATCTCCATCCCACTGCAGGGAGTGAGTGAACTTGGTGGGGGCTCAGCTGCCAGACAGCGTCAGCCCACCTCAGTTTGTGATGACCTAACTTTAGAAATAATGAAACAGGCTAAGTCTGTCCTCTTTGAGTTAAGAGGTTGGGATCAACTACATTCACTAGTAACATGCTCGTATTCATGGGTTGTTTGTAATAAGAATATAATGGAGAGAAAAGGACACGTGCATAAATATAAATCTCTAGAGATGTTAGTGACAAGTTGCTCTTCAAGGAAGCAGCTGATCAATGTATGAGAAAGATGAAGGGGAGTGATCATCATCAGGCAACAAGGTTAGCAGTATCAGCCAAGTCTCCTAAAATAGATGGAGGAGATGCAATTTCATGTTTTCAGGTACAGCTTGGCCTTGTTTGCTGGTTTCAAATATAAAATGGCAATAAAGCATCCATCTACCTGACAGCCTTTTATCTTCTCTTTCAGTCAAGAGCTGCAAGGTGTTTCTTTTCAGGTTTACTGTGGTTTGGCACAGTATTGCTTTTGCTGTATTTGCTATTGCTTTAAGGAGTTGAAACTCTTGAGGATTTCTTTCGTTTTAGTTTTGCTCACAAGCTTTTTTTTTTAATGTGGAATCTGTTTCTCACTTGGTTTGCATTTCATCTAGGATAATTTTGGCTATTGCTGCTTGAATAATAATTGAACTGAAGCAAGCTGTTCAACCTAATGTCTCAAGCTGGGAAAGTTGTGTATAGCTTCCTGAGTGTAGTTGAGAGGCATTCCTGCCCATGGAGGTCTCCTCCAACTTAGCCATCCTGGGATTCTATGTGTGGCTATTTCAAAATAATATTGCACAATTAAGTTGCAAGGTGTGGATCTGTTGGAGGGTAGGAGAGCCCTGCAGAGGGACCTGGACAGGCTGGATGGGTGAACAGGGACCAATGGGATGAGATTTAACAAGGCCAAGTGCAGGGTTCTACACTTTGGCCATAACAACCCCAAGCAGCACTACAGGCTGGGGACAGAGTGGCTGGAGAGCAGCCAGGCAGAGAGGGACCTGGAGATGCTGGTAGATAGTAGCTGAACATGAGCCAGCAGTGTGCCCAGGTGGCCAACAGAGCCAATAGCATCCTGGCCTGGCTCAGGAACAGTGTGGCCAGCAGGACAAGGGAGGTTATTCTTCCCCTGTTCTCAGCATTGCTCAGGCCACACCTTGAGTGCTCTGTCCAGTTCTGGGCTCCTCAATTCAAGAGAGATGTTGAGATATTAGAACATGCCCAGAGAAGGGCAGCAAGGCTGGTGAGAATTTGAAATTGTGGCTTAATTTACAGGAAAAGTAGCTTATTTTACAGTGTTAGTTTGTAAATGGATTGGTGCTTATTCAATTCATAGATTGCTTATATTGGATAGCAGTGTTTGTTACTTGAATTTGGCAGATATTCACAGCTGGAGATAAATAGTTTGGTGTTACAGTTGAGGCTCATCTGCACTGACTGATGGTAAGCATCAAGTACTATCCAGGGACTCCATCTGCAATAGGTTTGGGCTGTGACTTGAGGACAATGTTTCAGCTGAAGGTAGAGGACCAGAAAAGTATTCATTTCCCAAAACTTAACAGATGTACACAAAACCACAGAATGCTTTATCTTCTTCCTTTTTCCCTCATTAGATTGCTCTTTGATCATTCCATACCTCTTTGTTGTCTCCTATATAAAACAATTTTTGTTCAAACTGGGAGGGGAAATTATATCAATGGTCTAAATAGTAATTACCTCTTGTAAGTCACCTCTTGAAAAACAGTTTAATTAAAACTTTGCAGGCTGCTTTTGAGAAGCTTTCAACCTTCTAGGTCTCTTCCAACCCTGACCAGAAGGATGAGAGAAGGACCAGAAGGATGATGGAAGGACTGTGAAGGCTATTTAGGAGGAAGTTCTTTACAGTGAGGGTGGTGAGACACTGGAACAGGTTGCCCAAGGAGGTTGTGGATGCTTCCTCCCTGGAGGCATTTAAAGCCAGGCTGGATGAGGCCTTGAGCAGCCTGCTCTAGTGGGAGGTGTCCCTGCCTATGGCAGGGGGTTGGAGCTGGTCCCTTCCAACCTAAACCATTCTATGATTCTATCATAGGATGAAAGATTGAGAGAACTGGATATGTTTTGCCGGGAGCAAAGAAGGTTAGGGGAGACCTTATCACCATGTTGCAGTGCTTAAAGGGTGGCTGCAAAGATAAGGACTCCAATTTACAAAGATTCACAGGGAAAAGAAGGGGAGAATTGGAGGCTCAGGGCAGACCTCATTGCTGCCTACAACTACCTGAAGGGAGGCTGTAGCCAGGTGGGGTTGATCTCTTCTGCCAGGCAGTCAGCAACAGAAGAAGGGGACACAGTCTAAAGTTCTGCCAGGGGAGGTCTAGGCTAGATGTTAAAAGGAGGTTGTTGACAGAGAGGGTGGTTGACATTGGAGTGGGCTGCCCAGATAGGTGGTGGAGTTGCTGTCCCTGGAGGTGTCCAAGAAAAGACTGGATGAGGCACTTGGTGCCATGTTCTGGTTGATTGGATACAGCTGGGTGCTAGGTTGGACTGGATGCACTTGGAGGTCTCTTCCAACCTGGTTGATTCTATGATTCTATGGTATGTTTTGCCTGGAGCAAAGATGATTAGGGGAGACCTTATAACCATATTGCAGTGCTTAAAGAGTGACTGCAAAGATAAGGACACTCATTTACAAAGAGCCACAGGGAAAAGACAAGGGGCAATGAGTACAAGTTACTCCTGGGGAGATTCCAATTGGGCTCAAGAGGAAACTTTTTCCCAATGAGAAACACTCAGCCACTTGAATAATACCCCAAGGAACCCCAGTGGCTTAAACATTCAGCTGGATAGGGGGCTGGGCAATCTTATCTAGACCGTGCTTTTGCCAAGGAAATTAGGACCAGGTGATCCTTAAGAGCCCTTTCAACCCAGTGTTCTCTGATTCTGTGAAGCTTAATCCCGCCGTGGCGCTGCAATTCACCAATACATAAACACTTTTCTGTGTTTCACTACCTGTTCACATGCATAGCTGCTGTGCTGCTAGCTACTCAATGCCATCTCTCTGTGCTTTGGAGATGAGAGAGAAGGAAGGCTGTGTTAATTACTAAGAAAAGGCCTTTCTGTAAGAAAGTCTTCCATTTGCATAAAGGTTGCTACAAGACACACGAAAGTGTGAGTTAATTACAGAGGTTAAACCATAAAAGAAAAAGTCCTGCTTTGGGAGAGAGACATTTCTGTTGTAGCCATCTATGAATTTATGATACTGCTGATGGATTTCTTTTAAACTTTTAAAATTAATGAGCACCCTGAGGACAATGAATGACAGTTGGGTAAAAAGGAATAGAATAGTTAAAGAGGCAGTATTGAATATAGGGGATTTGCTGATGACACCAATCTGTGTGGTGCAGCAGACAGGCTGGAGGACAGGGATGCCATCCAGAGGGACCTGGACAGGCTGCAGAGATGGGCACAAGCCAACCTCATGAGGTTCAACAAGAGCAAGTGCAAGGTCCTGCAGCTGGGTCGAGGCAATGCCAAGCACAAATCCAGGCTGGGCAGTGAGTGGCTGGAGAGCAGCCCTGAGGAGAGGGACTTGGGGGTGGTGGTGGACAAAAAGCTCAACAGGAGCCAGCAGTGTGCACTTGCAGCCCAGAAAGCCAACCACAGCCTGGGCTGCAGCAGGAGAAATGTGGCCGGCAGGGCCAGGGAGGTGATTCTACCCCTCTACTGTGCTCTGCTGAGACCCCACCTGGAGTACTGCATCCAGTTGTGGAGCTCCTTTTACAAGAGGGATGTAGAGATGCTGGAGCATGTCCAGAGAAGGGCCACAAGGATGCTTATAGGGCTGGAGCAGCTCTACTGTGAGGACAGACTGAAAGAGTTGGGGCTGTTCAGTCTGGAGAAGAGGAGGCTCCCAGGTGACCTTCTTGTGGCCTTCCAGGATCTGAAGGGGGCTACAAAAAAGCTGAAAAGGGACTTTTTAGGCTGTCAGGGAGTGATAGGGACAGGGGGAATGGAGCAAAGCTGGAGGTGGGGAGATTCAGACTGGACATGAGGAGGAAGTTGTTGAGCATGAGAGTGGTGAGAGGAGGCTGGACTGGGTTGCCCATGGAGGTGGTTGAGGCCCCATGCCTGGAGGTGTTTAAGGCCAGGCTGGCTGAGGCTGTGGGCAGCCTGGTCTAGGGTAGGATGTCCCTGCTCATGGCAGGGGGGTTGGAACTGGGTGATCCTTGTGGTCCCTTCCTGCCCTGACTGATTCTATGATTCTAAGTGCCTTGCTGTTTTATATGACGCCCATAGAGTTCCCTATATGATTGGGCTAGATAAGGTTAGACAGGCAATTTCATCTATTTTCATATGTATTGAGTCTTGGGTTTATCAGATTTTACTTTACCAAAAGAAACTGCTGATGGGTGAGCAAAACAAGGAATGTGACTGCAATTAAGTGTGTGTGTGGGGGGGGGGAAATCTTCCCTCCCCTTTCTGAGGTGGGGTTCGAATGGTGAAAAGAAAAATAAATATATGCATCTCTCTCCTGACTGAGGAATCTTACCTGGGAAGACAGCAATTCTATATCTCTTTGTGGTGGTTTGGGTGTCCCCTGCCTCCCCAGTACACTTTAGAAATCACCCAGACTAGACTCAGCTGGTTCTGGAAATTGAATGAAGCTTATTATTTACAGCTTAGCAGAATATACAAGCAGAGATTTACAGTATATACAGTTATAGACAGAAATAGACAAGGTAAAAGGTAATACAGAAACACAACAGCCCTCCCAGAAACCTGAGTCCCCAGGAGGGGCTCCCAACCACCCCTTCACCTTCCCCTTACCCCTCTCAACCTTACCTCACTCCCAAGGAACAATGGAGGTTTGGCCAGGGGGGTTAGGAAGCAAAGTGGATTAGTCCAGAATGAAGGGTGAGGTTAGAGAGTAAGATGCAGCTCAGGCAGTTCCCCAGTCCCAAGCAAGGCTCCCAAGTGGAGAGGTTATCTATGTTTTGCTTTTCATTCTTACACATCTCAGCAAGCCTTTGAGCGAAGTAGACATCACTATTGTTTTCCTTTCACAGCCTGTGATCTAATTCTTCTCACCAAAACATTCTAGCTAGGCTCAAACTAGCACACTCTTACTCACAGCAGATACCAGTTAAGTATCATGTCCCAAGGCATCAGTGAGGCTAATATCATCTGGATACTCGCCAACTTTAGAGTTTGGATTTGGTATGGCTGCTGCTGGAGTGCTGTGTCAAGTTGTGAGGTTGCCAGTACAAAAAGCCAACTGGCAAGTTTGGAAAGTCTCAGGTGAGGCTCTTGCAGTGGCTGATTAAAGGATCTCAGCTGGTTAATAAAATGGTTGAGAAAAAAAACCATTAGCTTAGCAGTACTTAGAGACCAGAAGCATAGTGTTAGAGAGCTTTGCAATTCACTCGATGAATGTATTCAACAACTGGAAGCCAGATAAAATTTAGAGACATATGCTGTCTGCTTTTGATAGTAATTAACACTGGCCAAATACACTCCCATCAAGGGTGGATTCTCCACATCGTGTCAGTGGTGGAACATGACTCAAAATTTAAACAGGCACTGTCCTCAGGCATGTCAGAGAATCTTTCTAACCTCACGTGAAAGTCTTAAAAACCATCCCCAATGCACCCTGTACTCTCTAACTTAATACACAATGCACACCTTCATTCTGCTATATGCTTTCTTTATACTATGGAATAATGACTTTTGCTGTGTTTCTAGATTCTCCAGCAGTCTTTCTTTCTTCCAGGCATAGAGCCTGATCTGTGTATCGAGGACAGCAGTGTGAAGATCGTGATTGTGTTTGGTCTGAATGCAAGGAATAGCAATGTGATATATGAGAGCAATTTTTTGTTCTTCCTGGGCTTTGGAACTGATGTCTTAAGAGGACAAAGCAGAATTTAGGAGGACATGAGAGTGTTTCTAATGTCTGGCCAGTTTCATCTATTTTTCAGACCTGTCACAGTTCCTCCTTGATAAACAGGTCTGTGCTGGTGTTTGGTTTGAAGTGTTAGCATTAAGGTGTTAAAGAAAAGCCTGGATGAGGCACTTCGTGCCATGGCCTAGTTGATTGGCTAGGGCTGGGTGATAGGTTGGACTGGATGATCCTGGAGTTCTCTTCCAACCTGGTTGATTGTGCTAGTTTGAAACTATCTAGAATGTTTTGGTGACAAGGATTAGATCACAGGCTGTGAAAGGGAAACACTGGTGATGTCTACTTCACTCATAGGCTTGCTGGGAGGTATAAGAGCAAGAATCCAAACATAGATAAGGGAGTCACTCTTTGTCCGGGCTGTGGGCTGCATTTCTCTCTAACCTCACCCTCCATCTCTCTGATTAATCCCCTTTGCTTCCTAACCCCCCTGGCCGACCCTCCATTCTTCCTTGGGGCACAAGGCAATGTCTGGGGTAAGGTAGGGGCATGGGAGAAGGTGGAAGGGCAGTTGAGAGCCCCTCCTGGGGACTCAGGTTTCGGGGGGGGCTGTTGTGTTTCTGTGTTACCTTTTTCTTTGTCTATTTCTGTCTATAACTGTATATATTGTAAGTATCTGCTTGTATATTGAGCTAAGCTGTAAATAATAAGCTTCATTGAAATTTCCAGAGCTGGCTGAGTCTAGTCTGGGTGATTTCTGAAGTGTGGAGACAGTGGGTAACACCCAAATCACCATATTGATTCTATGATTCATTAGGCTGTTCTACTTGTAGTGTAAATGTAAGTAAAGGCTTGTGGTAAGTTTACTATTTTAATTACATGTGAACTTTGTTAGTAATAACTTTTGAAGTCCAGTCCCTCACTTTATATTTCATGCTCTGTGAATGAAAGTGAGCCTTAGTTATGCAATCTCCTGAGCCTTCACCAAGACCCTGGCTGGCAGCTATGTTGCCTGATTTGGGTATTTTCTAATAAAGATGGTTCAGTGCCTTCAGTACTTCATGCTCAGAAATGGGAAAATAGAAATACGCTCACAGCAAGCATCAGAATATTTAATCCCCAGGGCCAGCAGGTGCAGTGTTTATATCTGTATTTATTTCTCAGGTGGTC